>PVJS01004648.1:0-12193 GCA_004027185.1 Glis glis
GAGGGCCTCACTAAGTAGCTGAGGCTGGCCGTGAACCCAGATCCTCCGGTCTCCACCTCCCAAGTATTGGGATTACTAGCGTGCGCCACCATGCCCGGCTCGGCCTATTTTATTTTTTGAAACGGGGCCTCACTAAATTGCTGAGGCTGGCTGCGAACCTGCAATCCTCCTTTCTCAGCCCCCCAAGTACTGGGATTACAAGTATGTGCCACCATACCCCACTCAGTAACTGGTTCTTTTATGTGGTTTTTTTTTTACGGTGGGGGGGAGGATTGAACCCAGGGGCATTCTACCTCCGGGCTATACCCCCAGTCCTATTTTTTATTCTTTATTTTGAAACAGGGTCTCATTAAGTTGGGGAGGGCTTCACTAAGTAGCTGAGGCTGGCAGGGAACTGGGATCCTCCGGTCTCAGCCTCCAAAGTACTGGGATTATAGGCGTGCGCCACCATGCCCAGCTTTATGTGATATTGATACCTATTTGATTACTTCCAAATCTGAAGTTAGCCCAAAGAAATTAAAGAAAATTTAGTCATTAGAAGTAAACTTAAAGGTGGGCGTTGTGGTGCACGCTTGTAATCCCAGTACTTGGGAGGCTGAGATAGGAGGATTGCAGGTTCACAGACAGCCTCAGCAACTTAGTGAAGCCCTCTGAAACTTAGTGAGACCCTGTTTCCAAATAATAAAATAAAAAGGGCTGGGGGTGTAGCTTGGAGGTAGAATGCCCCTGGGTTCAATCCCCAGTACCACACACACCAAAAAAAGTAAACTTAATAAAAGAGGCATGTTTTTTGCTTTTCTTTTGTGATCATTTATTTTAACATATGAGTTTTGTTTTTATTCCAAGTTCCTGGAGGAAATACACTTTTTAAGATTGGGCAAAAACTTACATGGAATTGCTTATCTGTGTTTGTCAAAGAAAAAAGTAAACCCGTAGTTGCTTAGAGATGTTCCTGAAACATAGTGAAAACATTTATGGGATCTGTCTTGGTGTTCCTATTTTGGTTAAATGTAAACTTGTATTTTTTGTGTTTCTCTAATTAGAGAGACAGTTATAATTTTACACAGGGGATGTTAACTCATATCATAGCTATTTAATAGCCATATGTTTCGACTTAAAGGCAGACCTGATTTTTTTCTTTTTGTTCTAATTGTTCCAGCTGTGTTAGAACTTTCACCATAGCAAAGAGAATGTGGGTTTTACCTTGAAAGAAATTTTAAGATTGTAGAATATTTTTTTCCACTATAATTTCAATATTCTATTTTCGCTAGCTAGTAATAGTATTGTATAGAGTATAAAGATTTGGTACTGGAGATTGAACCTAGGAGTGGTCTACCACTGAGCTATACCTCTAGCCCCCCCTTTTTTGTGTGGTAGTAGGGATGGAACCCAGGGGCATTCTACCTCTGAGCTACACCCCAAGCCCTATTTTATTTTTTAATTTGAAACAGGGTCTCTCTAGGTTTCTGAGAATCTCCCTAAATTGCTGAGGCTGGCGGCAAACTTGCTATCCTCCTGTCTCAGCCTCCCAAGTACTAGGATTACAAAGCCTGGGCCACCACTCCTGGCTTTAGGCCCCTTCTTTTATTTTGCAGTACTGGGGATTGAGCCCAGGGGCATTCTACCTCTGAGCTACACCCCAGCTCTATTTTATTTATTTATTTATTTATTTATTTATTTATTTATTTATTTTTTGCGGTACTGGGAATTGAACCCAGGGCCATTCTACCTCTGAGCTACACCCCCAGCCCTATTTTTTATTCTTTTTTTTTTGTGGTACCGGGGGTTGAACCCAGGGGCATTCTACCTCCAAGCTACACCCCCAGCCTGATATTTTATTCTTTATTTTGAAACAGGGTCTCACTAAGTTGTGGAGGGCCTCACTAAGTAGCTGAGGCTGGCCGCGAACCTGCGATTCTCTGGTCTCAGCCTCCCAAGTATTGGGATTACAAGCGTGCGCCACCACGCCTGGCTCTATTTTTCATTCTTGAAACAAGGTCTCATTAACTTGCGGAGGGCCTCACTAAGTGGCTGAGGCTGGCCACGAACCTGGATCCTCCAGTCTCAGCCTCCCAAGTACTGGGATTACAAGTGTGCGCCACCATGCCCAGCTTCATTTGTTTTTGAAACAATGTCTCACTAGGTTGATGAGAGACACACTACTTGCTGAGACTGTCCTTGAACCTGCAATCCTCCTGTCTCATCCTCCCAAGTACTGAGATTACAAGCATGCGCCACCATGCCCGGCATTTAGCCCCCTTCATAAAATTTTTTTTTTTTTTTTTTTGCGGTACCGGGGATTGAACCCAGGGGCGTTCTACCTCCGCGTTACACCCCCGGCCCTATTTTTTTTTTATACTTTATTTTGAAATCGGGTCTCATGAAGTTGCGGAGGGCCTTACTAGGTAGAGAGAGAGAAAGAGAGACAGAGAGAGAGAGACAGAGAGAGCTGAGGCTGGCTGCGAACCCGGATCCTCCACTTCCCAAAGTACTGGGATTACAAGCGTGCGCCACCACGCCCGGCTCCCCTTCATAAAATTTAAAAAATTTTTTTATTTCTTTTGGCACTGGGGATTGAATCCAGAGGCATTCTACCTCTGAGCTAAACCCCCAGCCCTATTTTATTTTTTATTTTGAAACAGGATCTCACTAAATTGCGAAGGGCCCCTCACTAAGTTGCTGAGGCTGTCCTCGAACCTGCAATCCTCCTGTCTCAGCCTCCCAAGTACTGGGATTACAAATGTATGCCACCACGCCCATCTCAAAAATTTCTTTTATTTTGAGATACCATCTTGCTAAGTTGCTGAAGCTCATATTGAATTAGTGATCATGCTGCTTTCCAAGTGCTGGGATGACAGCCCTGCTGCTGTATCTTTTTGTTTTTGTTTTGTTTTGATACTGGCGGTTGAACCCAGGGGCATTCTACCTCTGGTTCTCCACCCCCAGCCCTATTCTATTTTTTATTTTGAAACAGGGCCTCGAACCTGTGATTATCCTGTATCAGCCTCCCAAGTCTTTTTGCCTCTTCAGATGTTAGACTTAAAATGTAGGGAATTTTTCTCAAAAAATTTACTCATCGATGAATATGAAGCTGGTAGCAGTCTTTTAGGTTGTAGCATTTATATCTGGAATTTATTTTTTATTTATTTATTTTTGTGGTACTGTGGATTGAACCCAGATGCATTCTACCTCCAAGCTATACCCTCAGCGCTATTTTATATTTTATCTTATTACTATTATTAGTGTTATTATTTGGCATTCTACCTCTAAGCTACACCCCCAGCCCTTTTTTATATTCTTTATTTTGAAACAGGGTCTCACTAAGTTGCGGAGGCCTCACTAAGTAGCTGAGGCTGGCTGCGAACCCCGGATCCTCTGGTCTCAGCCTCCCAAGTACTGGGATTACAAGCGTGCCCCACCACACCCAGATCTGTTACTATTATTATTATTGTTGTTTTGGTACTGGGAATGGAACCTAGAGGCATTCTACCTCCAAGCTATACCCCCAGCCCAGTTTTTTATTTCTTATTTGGAAACAGTGTCTTACTGCATTGCTGAGAACCTCGCTAAATTGCTGAGGCTGACTTTATAAACCTGCAATCCTCCTGTCTCAGCCTCCCAACTACTGGGATTATAAGCATGTGCCACCATGCCTGGCTTTTTATATTTTATTTTATTTATTTATTTTTTTTTGTGTGGTACTGGGGATTGAACCCAGGGGCGTTTTACCTCCAAGCTACACCTCCAGCCCTAATTTTTATACTTTATTTTTTGCGGTACCAGGGATTGAACCCAGGGGCATTTTACCTCTGAACTATACCCCCAGCCCTATTTTTTATTCTTTATTTTGAAACAGGGTCTCACCAAGTTGCAGAGGGCCTCTCTAAGTAGCTGAGGCTGGCCGCAAACCCAGATCCTCTGGTTTCAGCCTCCCAAGTCCTGGGATTACAAGCATGCGCCACCATGCCCGGCCTGTTTTTCTTTTTTTGTGAGGGAGATAACTTTTAGAAATTTAGTATATATGATTTTAGACTTTGTGAACATATATGTTGAGTGAAATGAGATATTGTACATATGGTTTTTATGGTTTTGAAATCAAAAGTATGTCATCTTAAAATATTTGTCCTAAACTGGCGTGGTGGCACATGCTTGTAATCCCAGTACTTGGGAGGCTGAGACGGGAGGATTTCAGGTTCTCTAACCTCAGCAACTTTGTGAGGCCCTCTACAACTTAGTGAGAGAGACCCTGTTTCAAAATAAAGAATAAAAGCTGGGTGTGGTGGCACTTGTTTATCATCTAAGTTCTTGGGAGGCTGAGAGAGGATCAAAGGTCCACGGACAGACTCAGCAATTTAGTGATGTCCTCCGCAACTTAGTGACACCTTTTTTCAAAATAAAAAATAAGATAGGGCTGGGGATGTAGCTCACAGGTAGAATGCCCCTGGGTTCCATTCCCAGTATCTCACACACACACACACACACACACACACACACACACACACACACAAAAATCCTACAACGATAGAATATTAGAGCATGAAGAAGTCTTTTTTGTGTGTGGTTCTAGGGATTGAACCCAGGAGCATTATATGTATGAGCTACACCCCCAGAACCTATTTTATTTATTTTATTTGGAAACCGGGTCTCCCTAAGTTGCTGAGGGCCTCACTAAGTTGCTGAGGCTGGCTTCCAACCTGGGATCCTCCTGTCTCAGCCTTCCAAGTACTGGTATTACAGGCGTGTGCCATCACGCTGAGTTGAAATCTTTTAAGATAAAAGGAACCAGGCTTGGTGGCACACACTTGTGATCCAGTACTTGGGAGGCCGAGATAAGAGGATTGTAGGTTTGAGGGCAGCATAAGCAACTTAGGTTCTTATTAATTTAGCAAAAGCCCATTTCCAAATAAATAAAGCAGGGCTAGGGGTGTAGCCAGAGGTAGAATGCCCCTGTGTTTCATACCCTGTAACAGACACACACCAAAAAAAAAAGTTAATTTTGAGCGATAGGGGACTTTTGCTTATAGCAGTCTTTGTAGAACTTTGTTACACCCTCCCCGTAAATAAACACAGACATAAACAAGATCATGCTGTGTATACATATATATATGTATATATATATATATATGGTACTGGAATTGAACCCAGGGACATTCTAACTCCAAGCTGTACCCCCAGCCTTCTTTTATTTGGAAACAAGGGTCTTGCTCAGTTGCTGACAGCCTCACTGTCTCAGCCTCCCAAGTACTGGGATTACAGGCATGTGTCACCACGCCCAGCTTTTCAGGATAGGTTTTGTATGCTTGGGTTTGGCTTGCAGAAATAGGTCTAGTTCAGCTGGATGTGCTGGTGCATGCCTGTAATCCCAGTACTGTAGGACTCGGGCTGTAGCTTGGAGGTAGCGTGCCCCTGGATTCAATCCCTGGTGCCACACACACAAAAAAGTAGTTCCTTGTCTTCGTTCTTAATATACATAGTTCTGTACATATGTAGTATAAAGTCTACCTAAATGTCGAAGTTCTTGTTTTTATTATTTTTAATGGTTTAGTATTGTTATAGATCTGGGTTGTTTATGAAAACATCACAAGTGTTTTTTTTTTTTTTGCGGTACTGGGGATTGAACCCAGGGGCGTTCTACCTCCGAGCTACACCCCCGGCCCTATTTTTTATACTTTATTTTGAAACCGGGTCTCACGAAGTTGCGGAGGGCCTCACTAATTAGCTGAGGCTGGCTGCGAACCTGGGTCCTCCGGTCTCCACCTCCCAAGTACTGGGATTACAAGCGTGTGCCACCGCGCCTGGCTCACAAGTGTTTATTTTTAATGTTAGGCTTTTATTAGCTGATAATTATTTGTGATTGTACTGGTGAAAATTTTAAATTCCTTTACTTTTTATAGATTTTTATGTAGATTGCCCATAATTTAAGCCTTTCAGTTGTGTCAAGTAGCTATAAAATAACAATTTCATGGCATGATTGGCCGCAAACTACAATTTGAGAATTGGATGTCATTCTTTTTTCTGTGTGTGTGGTCCTGGGGTTTGAATTCAAGGACATTCTACCTTTGAGCTACACTCTCAGCCCTGTTTTATTATTTTTTATTGTGTTTGTTTGTTTATTTACTTATTTATTGGTACTGGGGATTGAACCCGGGGGCATCCTACCTCCGAGTACACCCCCACAGCCTTATTTTATTTTTATTTTGAAACATGGTCTTGCTAGGTTGATGAGAGTCTCACTATTTGCCGAATCTGTCCTCAAATCTGTGATCCTCCTGACTCAGCCTCCCAAGTATTGGGATTACAAGCGTGCGCCGCCACACTTGGCTAATAAGAGGTCATTCTATAATGGAGTCTTTCAGTTTGTGGTATGAGGCTTGTCTGTGATGTAATTATAAGTGAATTTGACTTATTTGTATTAACTATGACAAAGTTTTAGAATGTTCTATTGAAAGTAATACCTTGACAGACTTTACCATTGTTGCTAATAGCCATGTATTTTTTATTGCCACTTTTCATATTGCTTTTATAAATCATTAAAAAGCTCTTAAGCCGGGCGTGGTGGCGCATGCTTGTAATCCCAGTACTTGGGAGGCGGAGACCGGAGGATCCAGGTTCGCGGCCAGCCTCAGCTACTTACTGAGACCCCCCCAACCCCCGCAACTTAGTGAGACCCGGTTTCAGTAAAGGATAAAAAATAGGGCTGGGGGTGTAGCTCGGAGGTAGAATGCCCCTGAGTTCAATCCCCGGTACCGCAAAAAAAAAAAAATAAATAAAAAAAGCTCTTAGCAAGGGCCGGGTGTGGTGGTGCACGCTTGTAATCCCAGTACTTGGAGGCTGAGACCAGAGGATCCGGGTTCTCGGCCAGCCTCAACTTAGGCCCTCCACAACTTAGTGAGACTGGGTTTCAAAAATAAAGAATAAAGCTGGGCGTGGTGGCACAAGCTTGTAATCCCAGTACTTTGGGAGGTGGAGACGGGAGGATCCGGGTTCGCGGCTAGCCTCAGCTCTCTCGCTCTCTCCCTGTCTCTCTCTCTCTCTCTCTCTCTCTCTTTCTCTCCTTAGTGAGGTCCTCCGCAACTTTGTGAGACCCGGTTTCAAAATAAAGTATAAAAAATAGGGCCAGGGGCGTAGCGCGGAGGTAGAATGCCCCTGCATTCAATCCCTGGTACTGCAAAAAAAAAAAAAAAGAATAAAAAAATAGGACTGGGGTGTAACTCAAAGGTAGAATGCCTCTGGGTTCAATCCCAGTACCGCAAAAAAAAGAAGCTCTTAGCAATAATTTTTGTAAATACTGAAGATTAATCTTGATTATAGCTTTTTTACTTATTTGTTTGTTTACTTATTTATTTTTGGTGCTGGCGATTGAACGCAGGGGCATTCTACCTCTGAGCTACATTCCCAGCCCTATTTTATTATTATTATTATTATTTTTTTTTTTTGGAGGTACAGGGATTGAACCCAGGAGCATTCTACCCCCGGGCTACACCACCAGCCCCATTGTCTATTCTTTATTTTGAAACAGGGTCTCATTAAATTGCCGAGGGCCTCACTAAGTAGCTGAGGCTGGCCGTGAACCCGGATCCTCGGGTCTCAGCCTCCCGAGTACTGGAATTACAAGTGTGTGCCACCACGCCCGGCTCTATTTTATTATTTTTGAAACAGGGTCTTATTAAGTTGCAGAGGGCCTCCGTAAATTGCTGATGCTGGCCTTCAACCTGTGATCCTCCTGTCTCTTTCCCTGAAATACTGGGATTACAAGTGTGGGCTACCACGCCTGGCTTTATTTTTTATTTTTATTTTTTGTGGTACTGGGGATTGAACCCAGGGGCATTCTACCTCTGAGCTACACCCCCAGGCCTATTTTACTTTTTATTTTGAAACAGGGTCTCACTAAGTTGTGGAGAGCCTCACTAAGTTTCTAAGGCTGGCTGCGAACCTTTGATCCTACTGTTTCAGCCTCCCAAGTACTGAGATTACAAGTCAGGGCTACTGTGTCCAACTTTTTTTTGTGTGTGTGTGATACTGGGGATTGAACCCAGGGGCATTCTACCTCTGAGCTACACCCCCAGACCTGTTTATTTTATATTTTATTTAATTTTTTTTTTGTGGTACTGGGGATTGAACCAGGATTATTCTGGTTCAGCTACACCCCAGCCCTACTTAATTTTACATTTGGAAACAGGGTTTTGCTAGGTTGCTGAAAGCCTCACTAAGTTGCTAAGGTTGGCTTTGAACCTTCCATCCTTCTGTTTTTACCTCCTAAATACTGGTATTACAAGTATGTCCCACATTGCAGGCTAGTTTTTGTTTTGAAACATTATCTTGCTAGGTTGCTGAGACTCTGGGTACATTGCTGAGGGTGTCATCAAACCTGTGGTCACCTGTCTCAGCCTTCCAAGTACTGTAATGCATAGGCATGTGCCCCACACCCGGCAGCTTTTTTTTTTTTTTTTTGCAGTACCAGGGATTGAACGCAGGGGCGTTCTACCTCCGCGCTACGCCCCCGGCCCTATTTTTTTATACTTTATTTTGAAACTGGGTCTCACGAAGTTGCATAGGGCCTCACTAAGTAGAGAGAGCGAGAGAGAGAGCGAGAGCTGAGGCTGGCCGCGAACCCGGATCCTCTGGTCTCTGCCTCCCAAAGTACTGGGATTACAAGCGTGCGCCACCACGGCCCGGCGCTCTTTTTTATCTTTAAATCAAGGGTGCATTTTCTTTTGGGGCTCATAAGCATTTATTGTGGGCCTTGTGCAGTTAACTCTTTTCATCCCTGAGACACACTTGGGAATTAGGAATTGAAGACCTAAGGTCTTGGTGGTGAAGTTCATACAGATTGCAGAAAGGGGAGTTGTTCAGGGCCTCTTTGAGGGCCCATTTGCTTTAACTTTACACGTGATTCTGCTTCTTTTTCTTTTTCTTTTTTTAATGATTTGTAGATTGCTAGCAAGTAGAAAGGTAAAACTTTGAGAGGCAAATATATTGACAGCATTGAGAAATAATAATGTGATAGAAAGTTAAGAAATTGGAGATTTGTAAAAAACAAGACCTCAAAAACTATACCATCCTGGGAGTTTTAATTATAAGTTTATAGCTCTATGTTTTAGGCCCCAGAGGCATTACTATTTTATAGTACAATGTAGTTAATTAATTAATGTGGTCATAATGATGACTCATAATACAAGGTTAAATTGTTTTTCATATCTCTCAAGTATTTTTCAAACTACAGGTCATGACCCCTTAGGTTGTGAAATCTCTTTAGTGGGTCATGACAAAGCATTTTTGAAAAATGAAAAAAGAGAAAATAGAAGAATGTATTGTATTATTAAGAATAAAAATTGTTAGTTGGGCATGGTGGCACACACTTGGGAGGCTGAGAAAAAGGATCTCAGGTTTGAGACCAGCCTCAGTAACACAGCAAGACTATCAACAACCTAGGGAGAGCTGGGCGTGGTAGTGCAGGCTTGTAATCCTAGTACTTGGGAGGCCGAGACAGGAGGATTGCAGGTTCGAGGACAGTCTGAGCAAGTAGTGAGATTCATCAATCTAGCAAGACCCTAGCAAGATCCGAATAAACATAAAATAGGGCTGGGGGTGTAGCTTGGATATAGAATGCCCCTGGGTTCAATCCCCAGTTGCCACAAAAAAAAAAAAGAAAAACCTAGGGAGACCCTGTTTCAGAAAATAAAAAGGGCCGGACGTGGTGGCGCACGCTCGTAATCCCAGTACTTGGGAGGATCCAGGTTCGTGGCCAGCCTCAGCTACTTAGTGAGGCCCTCCGCAGCTTAGTGAGACCCTGTTTCAAAGTAAAGAACAAAAAATAGGGCTGGGGGTGTAGCTCGGAGGTAGAATGCCCCTGGGTTCAATCCCTAGTACCAAGAAAAACCCAAAAATGAATTGTTGAGGTGGGCTCAGTGGCACATGCCTCTAATCCCAGTATTTGGGTAGCTGAGACAGGAGGATTGCCAGTTCGAGGCCAGCTTCAGCAACATAGCAAGACCCTCAGCAACTTAGCAAGACCATGCTTAAAAGGGGGGGGCTGGAGGTGTAGCTCAGAGGTAGAGCACCCCTAGGTTCAATCCTCTGTACTCTCCCCCCAAACAAAAGGAATTGTTTAAAGAACATCTGTTTTAGTTAATGTATGTCTACTGCATTACAGTGTAAAATGTAGTTTATTGATGTAGTAAAAAAAAAGCTAATGCTGTAGACACTAAAATGCAGTGAAAGGATTAGGGAATCTTTTTGTATGTGTGTGGTATTGAGGACTGAATCCAGGGGCATTCTACCTCTGAGCTAACTCACAGCCCAATTTTATTTTTATTTTGAGATAGGGTCTCACTAAGTTGCTGAGAGTCTCAACTACTTCCTGAGGCTGTCCTAGAACCTGTGATCCTCCTGTCTCAGCTTCTGAGATATTGGTGTTACAGGTGTGTCCCCCTGGGTCCGATTTCTCTGTGTCTTTTCCTCCCTCACTCTCCTTCTCCCTCTTCCTCTCTCCTTGTTTATTTTTTGCTTTTGTTTGTTGAGTTGTATTCCACTGTATGTATACAACAGTTTGTTCAGTGAGTGATGGGATACTTGCGTTCTTAGCAATTTTTGGCTATTATGAATAAAGCTGCTATGAGTATGTAATGGTTTTGTGCAAACATACAGTTTCATGTCTTTGGCTCAATACATAGAAATGGGAATGCTGGATTGTTTGGCAGGTGTTTTTAATTTTAAAAGTAATTGCTTATCTGCTTGCTAAAGCGACTGCTGTGTTTGTATTCCCCTCGCTAACGTCTGCAGTTCTGATTGTGCTGGTCTTTTTGTTAGCACGTGATATGCTAGTCCTTAAGTTTAGACAGCCCAGTCGGTGTGTGGTGGGACTCCGGTCTTAAGACTCACCTCCCTAGTACCTGACGGCGGACCATCTTTTCTGGTGTTTATGTGCCACTAGCTGATCAGCTTGGTGTGGGGACTGTTGGGACCCGCTTGTGTGGAAGTACTTGCAGTCCCATTCCTTCTCAGTTTAGAGCAGCTGAGGGCAAGGGGAAGAGCCCTGCACGACTTTGTGTGCTTGGTAACTGGTCAGTTGTTTATTGACTGTGAGTATTGGTTTCATTGCTCACATACCATATGCATACCGTGTTTAAGTCCTTTTTCTGGAGCACATTCTGTTTGCCAGGCTGGAGGATGCAGTGGTAAACAAGCCAGATAAGCTCTCCCTGTTCCTAGAGCTCACATGCTAGTGTAGACAGAGCTGAGTGTTCACACTGCCCCTTCCACCTCATGATACTGAGGGGTTCGAGGTGCTAATACTTATGTCTTATAAAATCTTAGAGTTAACTTTGTGAGACCCAGTTTCAAAATAAAGGATAAAAAATAGGGCCGGGGGTGTAGCTCGGAGGTAGAATGCCCCTGAGTTCAATCCCTGGTACCACAAAAAAAAAATTCTTAGAATTAAGCCGGGCGTGGTGGCACACACTTGTAATCCAAGTACTTGGGAGTCAGAGAGAGGATTGCAGGGTCACGGCCAGCTCAGCTACTTAGTGAGGCCCTCCGCGACTTAGTGAGCCCCTGTTTCAAGGTAAAAGAATAAAATAGGGCTGGGGGTATAGATCAGAGGTAGAATGCCCTGATTCCATCCCCAGTACCAAAAAAAAACTTGGAATTTTAATGAAGAACAAGAAAACTTACTGTTTCATTAAAAGACAGGCCATCTTATGAGCAGTCTAGTATGTCGCTAAGGGTCTTATTCTTTTTTTTTTTAAATTGTACTGAGGATTGAACCCGAACATTATTTATTTATTTTTTATTTTTTATATTTTATTTTTTATTTTATTTTGCAGTGCCGGGGGTTGAACCCAGGGGCGTTCTACCTCCGCGCTACACCCCCGGCCCTATTTTTTATACTTTATTTTGAAACCGGGTCTCACAAAATTGCGGAGGGCCTCACTAGGTAGAGAGAGAGAGAGATAGAGAGCTGAGGCTGTCCGCGAACCCGGATCCTCCGGTCTCCGCCTCCCAAAGTACTGGGACTACAAGCGTGCACCACCACGCCCGGCTATTTATTTATTTATTTATTCATTTATTTATTGTGGTACTGGGGGTTGAACCCAGGGGCATTCTATTTCCAAGCTACACCCCCAGCCCTATTTTTTTTATTCTTTATTTTGAAAAAGAGTCTCACTCAGCTGTGGAAGGCCTAACTAAGTTG
>PVJS01004648.1:12293-68139 GCA_004027185.1 Glis glis
TGGGGGGGGGGGGAGAGAGAGAGAATATGAGAGAGAGAGCTGAGGCTGGCCGCGAACCCGGATCCTCTGGCCTCTGCCTCCCAAAGTACTGGGATTACAAGTGTGCGCCACCACGCCTGGCTACCCCAGCTCTTTAAAAAAAAATTCTTTTTCCTTTTTTTTTTTGTTTGTGTGTGTGGTCCTGGGGATTGAACCCAGAGGCATTCTACCTCTGAGTTATACCCTCAGCCCTTTTTATTTTTTGTTTTGAATCAGGGTTTCAAGAGGTTATTGAGAGCTGGGCGTGGTGGCGCACGCTTATAATCCCAGTACTTGGGAGGCTGAGACAGGAGGATCGCAGGTTCGTGACCAGCCTCAGCAACTTAGTGAGACCCTGTTTCCATTAAAAAAAAAAAAAAAGCCGGGCGTGGTGGCACATCTTTTAATCCCAGTACCTGGGAGGCTGAGAATGGAGTATCCGGGTTCGTGGCCAGCCTCAGCTACTTAGTGAGGCCCTCTGCAATTTAGTGAGACCCTGTTTCTTTTTATTTTTTTTTTTTGCGGGATTACAAGTGTGCACCACCACGCCCGACTCGAGACCCTGTTTCAAAATAAAGATTAAAATAGGGCTGTGGCTATAGCTTGGAGGTACATTATCCCTGGGTTCAATCCCTAGTACCACACACAAAAAATAAGAGGTTACTGAGAGTCATGCTACCCTGCTGAGACTGTCCTTGAACATGTGATCCTGTCTCAGCCTCCTAAGTACTGGGATTATAGGCATGTGCCACCATGCCCAAAGTAAAAGGTTTTTTTTAATAATTTTGAAACAGGGTCTCTGGAAGACTGAGACAAGAGGAAGTAGGATCAAGGCCAGGCTCAGCATTTTAGTAAGAACCTATTTCAAAATTAAAAAAAAAAAGCCAGGTATAGTGGAGCACACTTGTAATCCCAGTACTTGGGAGGCTGAGACAGGAGGATCGCAGGTTCGAAGACAACCTCAGCAAGTAGTGGGATTCATCAGCTTAGTGAGACCATGTTTCAAAATAAAAGTAAAATAGGGCTAGAGGTATAACTCAGAGGTAGCATGCCTCTGAGTTCGATCCCCAGTAACACACACACACACACACACACACACACACAAAGCCTTTGGTGTGTAGCTCAGCGATAGAGTGTCCTTGTGTTCAATCCCCAGTACCAAATAAATAAATAATAGCTGCGAGTATAGTTCAGCGGTGTATTCCCAGTACCATAGAAAAAAGCAAGCAAAACGAAACCTTATTTCCAAGCCTGTGGGCCTTTTCATCTTCAAGCCCTAATATGATCTAACCCAGGGGTTACAAACTTTTTCTACAAAGGGCCAGATAGTCAATGTTTTAGGTATTGTAGGTCACATAGATTAATTTTTGTATTTTTTGGTATTAAAAATCCTTTTTTTGTGTGGCACTGGGGATTGAACCCAGGAACATTCTACCTCAGAGCTACACCCCCAGCCCTATTCTATTTTTATTTTTATTTTTTTAATTTTTTTTTTTTGTACCAGGGATTGAACCCAGGGGCGTTCTACCTCCAACCTACACCCCCGGCCCTATTTTTTATCCTTTATTTTGAAACCGGGTCTCACTAAATTGCGGAGGGCCTCACTAATTAGCTGAGGCTGGCCGCGAACCCGGATCCTCCTGTCTCAGCCTCCCAAAGTGCCACCACGCCCGGCTCTATTTTTTATTTTGAAGCAGGGTTTTGCTAGGTTAATGAGAATCTCACTATTTGTTGAGGCTAGCCTCCAACCTGCAATCCTCCTGTCTCAGCCTCCCAAGTACTGAGATTACAAGCAGCTTAAAAAATCCTTTTATAAATGTAAAAAAGAGATGGCACATGCGCATGATCCCAGCTATTCAGGGGTGTGCTGAGGCAAGGTGGAGACAGATTCAAGGCCAGCCTCAGCACAGCAGTTTAGCTAGAGCCTGTCTCAAAATAAAGAAAGGGCTGGGGGTGTAGCTTTACGAGCTTGTCTGGGGTGCAAGGTCCTGTACTGAAGAAGAAGAAAAAAGGCATTCTGAGCTCTGGCCCACACGAAGCAGGCCCCATAGAGCCCCATCTTACCTTTCTGGTCATGTTTCTCTTTCATTTATTTTTTGGTGTTGGTAGCTTCCTGTGTGGAAAAGGTCAAGGGGAGCACTGGAATGACATTGTACAGAATGGTGGCTACTGCCCAAGTATGGTTATTTAAATGTAAACTTAAGTTAATTGAAATGTAAAATTTTCAGTTCCTGCTCGCACTGGCCACATTTCATATATGACATCTTTATCATTACAGAAACTCCTGTTGGGCGGCACTTAGCTCAAGCCCTGAGAGCCCTTTCTGAGATCTAACTTTCTGAGTTGTGTGGAGTTTCTGTTGCATCTGGGTCTGATCTACTTGTTCATGGCTTTGTGACCAGAGGCCCTTATCCTTTTCTCTAAGTAAAACTTCCTATGGAGTTTTCCCCCTACACTAGTGTGTGTAGCACTATGATGAAAATAATTCTATTAGCTAACAATTGTGAAGCACTTAATAATGTGCCAGATGATTTAAGCCAAGCTGTCTGTATGGAATATCATTTAGTTTTCACAACCTTATGAAAAGATACTATCGTTGTATTTTTCAAGAAAGTACCATTTTTATCCCCACTTTGTAAATGTTGAAATTGAAACACTGAGGGCTGAAATCATGGGGTTAAAGTCACAAGCTTGGAAGTGACAGGGCCAGAATTTGAAACCAAGCAGTTTTCCAGAGAACTGAGGTTAGTGCTTGTGTGTCAGCACTGTTGTGAATCAGCGATTCTCCATGTTGTCTGTCTGTAGTAATCTGGGAGTTGTTCTTTGTGAATTTAGCCTCTCCATCCCACCTCAGTTTGCTAAAAGAATAAATTATAGCTTTACTATAGCTGACTCATCATGTCCATGCTCCCCAGTGCTACCTTGCTTGACTCATCAGTGAGGAAATACTCAGTATTAGTTACAGAATTTCCCTTTCTAATAATAATAATGAGGCCAGGTACAGTGGCACAGTACTTGGGAGGCTGAGACAGGAGAATTGCAGGTTCAAAGCCAGCCTCAGTTGCTGAGGCTGCTTAGTGAGCTTACCACGCCCCACAAAATCAGCGAGTATAGTGGTACATGCCTGTAATCCCAGTACTTGGGAGGCTGTGACTGGAGGATGGCAGGTTTAAGGCCAGCCTCAGCACTTTAATGAAACTTTCAGCAAATTAGCTAGACTCTTGTTTCAAAACAAAAAATGAAAAAACAAAAAAGGGCTGGGAGTATAGTTTGGAGGTAGAAAGCCTCTGGGTTCAATATCTTAGAAACTTAGTGAGACCCTGTTTCCAAGTAAAAAATTAAAATAGATCTGGGGTTGTAGCCCGGAGGAAAAAGCCCCCTGAGTTCCATCCCCAGTACCACAAAAAAATTAATAAAATAAAAATGATAACCTTGAAATGGGAAGAACAAAATAACTCACCAAAGTCAATCAACTCTTAGACCTGGGATTTAATTTATAGATTTTAGATAATTGTCTTTTTTTCTTCATGGTTATAGATTTTTAAATTTTTAATTAATTTATTTATTTTTGCAGTACTGGGGATTGAACCCAGGGGCATTTTACCTCCGAGCTACATCCCCAGCCATATATTTTTATTCTTTATTTTGAAACAGGGTCTCACTAAGTTGCGGAGGGCCTCATTAAGTAGCTGAGGCTGGCCGTGAACCTGCAATCCTCTGGTCTCAGCCTCCCAAGTACTGGGATTACAAGTGTGCGTCACCACGCCTGGTTTAGATTTTTTTTTATTACACAGGGAAATTTTTGAGTGAGTTAACGCTTGTCATAATTCACATAAACTATCCTATATACTTAATTTATTCAACACTTTAGAATATAGCCAGCTCTCTGTATCTGCAGGTCTGCATCTGCAGATTCAGCCAATCACAGATCAAAAATATTTGAAATCAAGCTAAGCGTGGTGGCACATGCCTGTAATCCCAGTACTTGGGAGGCTGAGACAGGAGGATTGCAGGTTCAAGGACAGCCTCAGCAAGTAGTGAGACTCTCATTAACCTAGTGAGACCCTGTTCCAAAATTTAAAAAAATAAAATAGTCTTGGGAGTGTAGCTTGGAGGTAGAATGCCTCTGGGTTCCATCCCCAGCACTACACACACACATATACACACAGAAAACCAAAACAAAGAAAAGACAACAACAGTGTAGTTGGCAAAACAAGGAGATTAATCTACAGACCTTTTAAAAATTTTACCAATTGTTATTTATTTTTTTGTGGTCTGGGGGTGGAACCCAGAGGCCTTCTACCTCCGGGCTATACTCCCTCTCCTATTTTCATTTTTGATTTGGAAACAGGGTCTCCCTACGTTGCTGAGGCTGACTTTGAACCTGCGATCCTCCTGTCTCGGCATCCCAAGTAACTGGGATTGTAGGCATGCACCACCACACCTGGCTACCAGTTGTTGTTCTGATGTCTTTTATATCAATAAGTATACATTTCTTCTGGTCTAGGAACTGATCCAGTCGTGCATATTGCATTCAGTCACCAGTTTTCCTTGGTCTCCTTTTCTCTGCGGCAGTTCCTTAGTCTTTGTGTGCTATGAGTTTACACTTTTGAACGGTCCAGCTTGTTTTGTAGAATGTCCCTCAGGGTTTGTCTGATGTTTCATCATGATTATTTTCAGGTATGCATTTTTGGCAGGGATTTCACAGACATTATCCGTGTGTGTTTGTCATGATAATGGGAGGTACATGATGTATATTTGTTTCATTACTGATGCTGTTACGTTTTATCACTTGGTCGGTGATCTCCCCTGTGTTTGTCATTATCTTTTGTAGGGAGTTACTTTGTGACTGTAAATACCCTGCTTCTTCTTCGCCTTACTAGAGTTAGCATCCATTGGTGAGTTTTGCCTGAACAGTTTGAAGTATCGTGGTTACCAAATGGCGATTCCCACCCCTCACCTGCAGTTCCGTCATTCTTTCTACTTCTATTAGTTGGAATTTGGTTGTCAGACTGGTGATACGACATGAGAAGATGGAGTGCGAGGCAAGCTTTGTAGATGAAGGAACAGTGTTCTGGGCAGTGGCCCAGGTTGTTTCTCTGAAGAGTTCATCTTCTAAGCCCAACAGCTGTGTGGAAAAGGGTGCAGGGTGTCACTGTAGAAGGCCTCCTCTTTTTGATGGATTGATCTTTTTTGTGTGTGTGTAGTACCAGGAATTGAACCCAGGGTTATTCTGCCTCCACGCTACATCCCTAGCCCTACTTTTTATTTTTTATTTTGAAACAGGGTCTCACTAAGTTGTGGAGGGCCTCACGAAGTAGCTGAGGCTGGCCGCGAACCTGGGATCCTACTGTCAGTCTCCCAAGTACTGGGATTACAAGCGTGTGCCACTACACCCAGCTGATCTTTCTATCATTATAAAATGTCCTTCTTGCCGGGTGTGGTGGCGCACGCTTGTAATCCCAGTACTTTGGGAGGCGGAGACCAGAGGATCCGGGTTCGCGGCCAGCCTCAGTGCGCGCTCGCGCTCTCTCTCTCTCTCTCTCTCTCTCTCTCTCTCTCTCCTTAGTGAGGCCCTCCGCAACTTTGTGAGACCCGGTTTCAAAATAAAGTATAAAAAATAGGACCGGGGGCGTAGCGCGGAGGTAGAACGCCCCTGCGTTCAATCCCCGGTACCGCAAAAAAAAAAAAAATGTCCTTCTTTATCTGAAGTTAAATCTCCCCTCCCTGCCTCCCTTATTGTACCGGGGACTGACATTCTTTCTCTTAACTGCACACCTCCAGCCCTTGTTTTATATTTTTTTGTTTTGAAACAGGGTCTCTCTAAGTTACTGAGGGTCTTGGTAAGTTGCTGAGACTAGGCTTGAACCTGTGATCCTCCTGTCTCAGCCTCCCCAGTATTAGGATTACAGGTGTGCACCACTGTGCCCTGTGATAGTTTGCATTATTTGAAATAGTAGATGATTTGATTTGAAATATTGATGAAGAAAATTAAAAGTAATGCATAATCTGAGTGCATCCAAAAAGAGGGAAAGAAAGAAATCAAGAGAAAAGAATCTGAATTTTTGTCAGTTCCAGAGAATGTTCCTTTGATCTGCTAGCAGTTCCTTTTGGGTGTCCAGCCACCTGATAGATCAGTGGGGTTCAGTGGTTTCTATACTCCTTGCCACTTTATGTCACTGTAAGCCTTTATTGTTTTCCTCAGTGAGCTGTTTGTTCTTCTAACTAAACTAGATTGCCAAACAATTGCTCTTTATTAAAGATGTAACTGTATAATCAGTTTAAAAAGATAGTATGGCTTCTATAAAGGAGCATTATGTTTTTAGTCTTCTAAATAGCTTTATGGAGCTAATAATCCCAGCAATAGGATGGCTGAGACAGGAGGATTACAGGTTGGAGGCCTTAGCAAGACCCTTGACAATTTAGTAAGACTGTGTTTCAAGATAAAAAATAAGCCGGGCGTGGTGGCACACGCTTGTAATCCCAGTACTTGGGAGGCTGAGACAGGAGGATGGCAGGTTTGCGGCCAGCCTCAGCCAGTTAGTGAGGCCCTTTGCAACTTAGTGAGACCCTGTTTCCAAATAAAGAATGAAAAAATAGGACTGGGGGTGTAGCTCGGGGTAGAATGCCCCTGGGCTCAATCAATCCCCAGTATGGCAAAAAAATTAAAAAATTAAAAAAGGGCTGGAGGTGTAGCTCAGAGGTAGAATGCCCAGGGGTTCAATCCCCAGTACCACTCTCACAAATAAAGTAAATATCACATATACTTAAGGACATTTAGTGGCATTTGTTTAATGTTTTGTCACTGACTCTGAGTTACCAGTTGGATAAAATATCCCTTATAAGCAAGGTTTAGCCATTTTAAGCCTTTAGGTACAGAGTACAAGTAAATTCAAATGGTGTTTGAAAAAGTATAAAAATTGAGTTAGGCTAGCCGGGTGTGGTGGCACGCACTTGTAATCCCAGTACTTGGGAGGCTGAGACCGGAGGATCCGGGTTCGCGGCCAGCCTCAGCTACTTAGTGAGGCCCTCCACAAATTAGTGAAACCTGGTTTCAAAATAAAGTATAAAAAATAAAGAGCAAAAAAAAAAAAAAGAGGCTTACTTGTGAAATTCAAAGTGTGCAGACATTTACTCCTGTGATCCTCTTCAGAGAGGCGGAGCAGCACAGCCTGGCGGTGAGAAGCTGGCTGTGAGCTCAGAGCCTGGTTGAATACCACCCAGCTCTGCTGCTCTGAACTTGATGGTTCTGCTTGAGATGTTTAACCACTCACGTAGTCTCTTTCTTTTTTTTTTTTTTTTTTGCAGCACTGGGGATTAAACCCAGGGGCATTCTTCCTCTGAGCTACACCCCCAGCCCTATTTTATTCTTTATTTTGAAACAGGCTCTAACTAAGTTGTGAAGGGCCTAACTAAGTTGCTGAGGCTGGCTTCGAACCTGCGATCCTCCTGTCTCAGCCTCCCAAATACTGGGATTACAAGCATGCACCACCACACCTGGCTGAGATGGTTTCTTTGACTATACAGCGGAGGGATATAGTTATGTGAAGTGCTTACAGTAGTATCTGGGTTATATTAAGTTCTGTAAATGATAAGAAAAATTATTAATCATATTTTTAAGTTTTAATAATTTCTCTTTGTACTCTGTGAGGCACAGTTACAGAATTAGAATGTTAGAAATGAGAGGAATCAGCTGGGCATGGTGGCACACGCCTGTAATCCTAGTACTTGGGAGGCTGAAATTGGAGGATTACAAGTTTTTTTTTTTTCCTGCAGTACCGAGGATTGAACCCAGGGGCGGTCTACCTCCGCGCTACACCCCCCGGCCCTATTTTTTTATGCTTTATTTTGAAGCTGGGTCTCACGAAGTTGCAGAGGGCCTCATTAGGTAGAGAGAGAGAGAGAGAGAGAGAGAGAGAGCGAGCGCGAGCGAGCGAGCGAGCTGAGGCTGTCTGCGAACCCTGATCCTCCGGTCTCCGCCTCCCAAAGTACTGGGATTACAAGCGTGCGCCACCACGCCCGGCTTGGAGGATTACAGGTTTAAGACCAGCCTCAGCAATCTAGGGAGACCCTGTTTCAAAACAAAAAAAAATAAAAAAGAGCTGAGGGTTTAGCTCAGAAGTAGAACATCTCTGGGTTCAATAGACAGTACCACACACACACACACAAAAGAGAGAAATCTGAAGTCATTTTGTGTAAGCCATTATTTTCTAGAGGAAAGAAGTGAGCAGGGTAATAAGAATTAAAGACAAAGCCACGACTGGCCTCAGAACTAAGACCAATGTTCTTCTACTGGGAAGAGCACCTGTTGGATTGATAGACTTTATGGACCTAAATTGTGCTTCTCCCTGTTCATGTGCTGTTCATGTTTTAATTTTGGCCTGCTGGTGTACTTGGGAGGCTGAGACAGGAGTATGCAGGTTCAAGGCCAGCCTCAAAATCTCAGCGAGAGCCGGGCATGGTAGCGCACGCTTGTAATCCCAGTATTTTGGGAGGCGGAGACCGGAGGATCCGGGTTCACGGCCAGCCTCGGCTCTTTCTCTCTCTCTCTCTCTCTCTCTCTCTCTCTCTACCTAGTTAGGCCCTCCGCAACTTCGTGAGACCCAGTTTCAAAATAAAGTATAAAAAAATAGGGCCGGGGGTGTAGCGCGGAGGTAGAACACCCCTGGGTTCAATCCCTGGTACCGCAAAAAAAAAAAAAAAAATCTCAGCGAGGACCTTTGCAACTTATCGAGACCCTGTTTCAAAATTAAATAAATAAAATAGGTTTGGGGGTATAGCTCACAGGTAGAACACCCCTGGATTCAACCCCGAGCACCCCCAAAATTTTGGGAAAAAAGCTGCACCTGTATTGAACACTACAGAATTTTCTCTTGTCATTCCCTAATAATATAGTATAACAATTATTTACATGGGTATTCTCCCTCTGAGCTATAGCCCAGCCCTATTTTATTTTATTTATTTAGGTGTTGGGGATTAGAACCCAGGACTTTCTGTCTCCAAGCTACACCCCAAGCCCTATTTTGTTTTTTATTTGGAAACAGGGTTTCGCTCAGTTGCTTAGATCCTTACTCAGTTGCTGAGGCTGGCTTCGAATTTGCGATCCTCCTGTCTCAGTCTCCCAAGTACTGTGATTACAGGCGTGCGCCATCTCGCCTGGTTTGTAGTGGGTATATTCAGTAATCTAGAGATTCGTAGGTTGTATGCAAATACTAATCACAGTTCATATAAGGGACTTGACATTCTTAGATTTTGATATCCTCAGGGGTTCTGGGGCCAGTCTCCCAAGGTTCCAAGGGATGATGGTATTGCTTTATAATTAAGTTTACTTGAAGCCAGACTCAGTGGCAGAAGTCTATAAGCCTAGTTACAGACTAGGATACCATAGTTCTCAGTAACATAGTGAGACCCTGTTTCAAAATAAAAAAAATAAAATGGGCCTTGGGGTGTCACTCAGAGGTAGAATGACCCTGGGTTCCATCCCCAGCACCACACCTTACACCTTAATGGCAATCATTTACCATCTAATTTTTTGTGTGATGCATCTTTTCTTTTTTCTGTTTTTTTTTCCTGTTTTGTGTGTGGGTGGGGGGGTACTGGGGTATTGAATCCAGGGATATTCTGCCTCTGAGCTACACCCCATTCATACTTTATTTTGAAACAGGGTCTCACTAAGTTACCACGCACAATCCTTGAACCTGTGACTCCTATTTCAGCCTCTCAGGTTCTGGGATTATGCAGTTTGTACTGCTTCTTTTTTGGGGGTGGGAGTTGGCAAGGAAAGGCCTTGCTCACACAGATCCTGGAAAAGGTGTATTCGTTTAGAAGGGAAAGTGCTGTGAATGATGTAGCTTATTTTCAGTGTCTTTTGCAATTGAAAGCAGATTGCCTTTTTCAGGATTTGTACATACTAAGTGTGCTGTATTCCTGGGTTTTGTCCCGATCTTTATAATCTGTCTGTCTATCTATCTGATACTAAGGATTGAACCTAGGGGTATTCTACCTCTGAGCTGTACACTCCCAGACCTTTTTATGTTTTATTTTGAAATAGGGTCTCATTAAGTTGTTGAGGCTGGTCTTGAACTTGTGATCCTTCTGTCTCAGCCTCCCAAGTACTGGGTCCCAGCCCTTTTTTAAATTTCATTTTGCTGGGTGTGGTGGCACAAGTTTGTAATCCCAGTACTTGGGAGGCTGAGACAGGAGGATTGTAGGTTCATGGCCAGCGTCAGCTACTTAGTGAGGCCCTCCACAACTTAGACCCTGTTTAAAAATAAAGAATAAAATAGGGCTGGAGGTGTAGCTTGGACTTAGAATGCCCCTGGGTTCCATTCCCAGTACTGCAAAAAATTTTTTTTTTAATTTCATTTTGAGTTGTCTATGCTAGCCTCAAACATGTGACCCTCCTACCTCACTTTCCTGAGTAGCAGGGATTATAGGTGTGCAATACTATGCCCGGCCACATTACCCATTTTTAGAGGTGGGGGGAAATATGGAAGTTGATTTGGTGTAAATATGTTAAAGTAGGGATAGTTGCGGGACGTGGTGGTGCATGCTTGTAATCCCAGTACTTGGGAGACTGAGGCAGGAGGATCCTGGTTCGCGGCCAGCCTCAGCTACCTAGTGAGGCCCTCCGCAACTTAGACCCTGTTTAAAAATAAAGAATAAAATAGGACTGGGGGTGTAGCTTGGAGGTAGAATGCCCCTGGGTTCAATCCCGGGTGCTGCAACAAATAAAAAGTAGGGATAGAATCTATATTTGCTCCTAAGTCATTCTTTATAACAAAGCGATTGGTTATTTTCGAGTAATGATTATTGTTACTTTGTGGTCTCCCCGCCACTCTGGTATAGGGATTGAACCCAGGGACATTTTACCTCTAATCTGTACCTCTAGCCCTTTTTATTGTTTTAAATTTCGAAACAGGGTGTTGCTAAGTTGCTCAGGGTCTGGCTGTGTTGCTGAGACTGGCCTCAAACCTGTAATCCTCCTGTCTCAGCCTCCTAAGTACTGAAATTACAGGCATGAGCCACTGTGCCTGGCTAATTTGTGTTTAATATTAATTTTTCTTCTAATAGGCTATCTTTATTTTTATTTCACTTATTTGATTTTGGTAAAGCTCACATTCATCCTACTGCTCTTCATGAACCTCCCTGTCTTGGTCTCTGGGCAAGTAGAGCAGAAGTACAGCCGTACATAGGCAGCCTTTCCACTCAGCAGTACATGAGCCATCTCCATAGATAGCCTGTTCTTTTTTGAATGGTATTATATTTTAAATTTGAGAATATTTTTAGCTTATTCAGCCTACTGAATTTAATATAAATAATATTTAATCTTTTCAGAGGTCGAAACAGTAGCAAAGGACTGCCTCAGTCTACGGTGAGTAACTTTAGTATTATTTGTTTGGAAAAACTGGTAGCTAAAACATGATTTCTGATCATTACCAAAGGGGGGGAAAGTTCTCGTGAATTTTATTGCCGGTAACATTCATATATCAATAAGGTTTAGTACAAAATTGTTAGACCTATGTTTTGGTTTTTGGTGAGGACTCTGTATAAAATGTAAAATTGTCTATAAATTATATTTTTATTTTTTATTATGTATAATAAGTTACCGGGTGTGTACACCTGTAATCCCAGTACATGGGAGGCTGAGTCAGGAGAATTGTAGGTTCAGGGCTAGCCTCAGCAACTTAGTGAGACCCTGTTTCAAACAAACAAACACACACACACACAAACCCCAAAAGGGCTAGTTGTGTAGCTCAGAGGTAGATTTCCCCTGGGTTCAATCCCCAGTACCAAAAAAAAAAAAAAAAAAAGGGCCCCAAAAGCTTTACTTTCTGTTTTCTAAGAAAGCAACAGATTAGGTCGGGCGTGGTGGCCTATGCTTGTAATCCCAGTACTCGGGAGGCTGAGACAGGAGGATCGCAGGTTCTCGGCCAGCCTTGGCAACCTTGCGAGGCCCTCTGCAACTTAGTGAGACCCTGTTTCAAAACATAAAAATAGGGCTGGGGATGTAGCTTAGAGGTAGAATGCCCCTGAGTTCAATCCTCAGTATGACCAAAAAAAAAAAAAAAAATGAAAGCAACGGATTATAGTAAAACATTCCTTTAAGACATGTGAGGTATGATATAAACCTAGCTAAACGTTTTGTAACAATATAAGCATTAATATATATATGCACTTACAAATACTAATTTCTAATGATGTTTTTTTTTTAACATTCCAGATTTCTTTTGATGGAATCTATGCAAATATGAGGATGGTTCATATACTTACATCAGTTGTTGTAAGTTATATTATTGGGGTTAAATTGCTTTGGGAGTAAAATAATTTCATGTTAAAATGTAGATGAATGATTGTTAAAATAACATTTGTTAGGCCATATTTAATTAAGATAATTTAGAAAAAATACATTAGAAATTTTTATCCAGTCTATTG
The DNA here is from genome assembly GCA_004027185.1 of Glis glis. Taxonomy (NCBI): domain Eukaryota; kingdom Metazoa; phylum Chordata; class Mammalia; order Rodentia; family Gliridae; genus Glis; species Glis glis. The sequence goes on from PVJS01004648.1 coordinate 24,747, forward strand.
TAACTCACTGTAAACACATTGTTGTTAATCCACTATGCAGTGTTTGTAATTGCCTGCCTCTTGTGCACTGTTTGTCATCTGATGGTATAGGTGGGGTCAGAATTTAACTTCAGTATGTATTTATGTATATATGTATGTATGTATGCATGTATTTATTATTTAGTGGTACTGGGGATTGAACCCAGGGACCATCTACCTCTGAGCTACACCCCCAAATTTATTTTGAAACAGGATCTCGCTAAGTTGCTGAGAGCCTTGCTAAGTTGTTGAGGCTGGTGGAGAACCTTACCACCAGCTTAACTTCAGTATTTAAATTCATAGTTTGCTGTGCATGGTGGCGCACACTTGTAATCCCAGTACTGGAAAGACTGAGACAAGAGGTTTGCAGGTTCAAGGCCAGCCTCAGCAACTTAACAAGACCATTTCAAAGTAAAAAAAATAAAATAGGGTTGGGGATATAGTTTGGAGGTAAAATGCCCCTGGATTCAACCCCAGTACCACACACACACAAAAGAGTAACTTTTTAGCTGGGTGTGGAAGCAAATGCTTGTAATCCCAGTACTTGGGAGGCGGAGACAGGAGGATGGCAGGTTCACGGCCAGCCTCAGCTACTTAGTGAGGCCCTTCAAAATTTAGTGAAACCCTGTTTCAAAATAAAAAATAAAATAGGGCTGGGGGTGTAGCTCAGAGGTAGAATGCCCCGGGTTTCAATCCCCAGTACCACACAAAAAAAAATTTATACTATAAACTTTGAGTATAGCCTCCTGACGAATTTTGAAAATTCAATATATTATCAGTGTCTTGAAATTTTTTATCATTCTGCCAGTGAATACCTTATGTTGCATGAAGCTTGATGAACTATAAAATGTAAAATGAAAGCACTTGTTCCTGGTGATGGGGTATCATGCTGTTCCTTTTAAAATTTAATTGTCTGTTTTTAGGGATCCAAATGTGAAGTACAGGTGAAAAATGGAGGTATATATGAAGGAGTTTTTAAAACATACAGTCCGAAGGTAATTGTTACTCTTTTATTTGTTATTAATGTAAATCAACCACTGCATGTTTGTATCACTTCCTGAACACTGTTTCTTTTTTTTTAGTTATTTTAGTTTTTCTTATAGAATAAAAGAGTATATTTATGCTCAATACATGAAGCCACTTTGGTTTTGCTCTACAGTTTCAAATATTGATTTGTGTTTAATGACTGGCTTGGATAATCAAAGTTTTATTTATGTACATATAATATTTTAGTCATTGTTAAATGTAGCAAACTATAAGAGAAATAAGATGGTTAATTTTTCTCTTGTTTAATTATTTTCAATGTACCATAGTGTGACAGAGACCAAAATTTAGATTTGAGGGTGTTTTGTTTTGTTTTTCAGTCCTAGGGATTGAACCAAGAGCCATGTGCATGCTAGGCAAGTGCTCTACTACTGAGGTCCACACCGAGCCTCACGTGTGTCCAGGCTGGCCTCAGACTAGTCGTCTTCCGCCTCAGCCTCCGAGTAGCTGGGATTACAAGTGTACATTGCCACACTTGGCTAAATTTGAGGATTTTTTAATGATGGGGAATGGATAATAGATCACATTTCTGAAAAAAGGGCATGATTATCAGGTTCTGTTTAGATAATCATTTTTGCCAAAGGCATATAAGGAATAGCACCTTAATACACTAGAGGATTTCTATTATGTTTTGTTTTAGAAATGTTTCTAGTATTTTCTCATTTTTTTTTCATTTTAGTGTGATTTGGTACTTGATGCTGCACATGAGAAAAGTACAGAATCCAGTTCGGGGCCAAAACGTGAAGAAATAATGGAGAGTATCTTGTTCAAGTGCTCAGACTTTGTTGTGGTACAGTTTAAAGACATGGACTCCAGCTATGCAAGGAGAGGTAGGTTTTGATTTCCTAAATACGCCTCATGGTTATCAGATTAACTCCCCAATGAGTCTCCATAGTGACTTTACAGATTTTGTGTGTGTGTGTGTTTATGTGTGTGCGGTACTGGGGATTGAACCCAGGGGCATTCTACCTCTGAGCTACACCCCCAGCCCTACTTTTTTATTCTGAAACAGGGTCTCCCTACATTGCTAAGGGCCTCACTAAGTAGCTGAGGCTGGCCGCGAACCTGTGGTCCTCCTGTCTCAGCCTCCCAAGTACTAGGATTACAAGCATTTGCTTCCACACCCAGCTGAAAAGTTACTTTTGTGTGTGTGTGTGGTACTGGGGTTGAATCCAGGGACATTCTACCTCCAAACCACATCCCCAACCCTATTTTATTTTTTTACTTTGAAATGGTCTTGTTAAGGCTGAGGCTGGCCTTGAACCTGCAAACCTCTTCTCAGTCTCTCCAGTACTGGGATTACAAGTATGTACCATGCCCGGCCGACTTCTTTTTTTTTTTATGTTCATTTATTGGTGCATTGTAATTATACATTTTGATATATGTCAGGGTAGCAACATCATACTCCTCTTTTTTTTTTAAAGAAATATGTGCATTCTAGAATAATATAATTAAGACAGGTTTTTAAATGTTTTTAGGAAAATGGGAATGTTAATGCATTTTTGTTGTGAAATACTTAATTTTTTTTTTTTGTGGTACCGGGGATGGAACCCAGGAGCATTCTACCTCCGAGCTACACCCCCCAGCCCTATTTTTTATCCTTTATTTTGAAACCGGGTCTCACGAAGTTGCGGAGGGCCTCACTAAGTAGCTGAGGCTGGCCGTGAACCCGGATCCTCCGGTCTCCACCTCCCAAGTACTGGGATTACAAGCGTGCGCCACCACGCCCGGCGAAATACTTGAATTTTGAAGAAAGATTACTTGGCACTTGTTAGCATAAATAATAACGTTTTTTATTAAAAATAGTTTGTAACGTATTTTCTTATGGCTTCATGGTGAAATACATTACTGATTATGCTCAATTAAAAATTTCTTGGCCCATTTGGCCTGTGATGCTTTAGTTTGTAAGTGGGCCTATAAATCTGGAAAGAAATTAAAGGATAGGGCTAAGGAAGAAAAGCAGAGAGCTCTGCATAGAAAACTAGTTTAATAGCCGGGCGTGGTGGCGCACGCTTGTAATCCCAGTACTTGAGACAGGAGGATGGCAGGTTCGCGGCCAGCCTCAGCTACTTAGTGAGGCCCTCTGCAACTTAGTGAGACCCTGTTTCAAAATAAAGAATAAAATAGGGCTGGGGGTGTAGCTCGGAGGTAGAAGGCCCCTGGGTTCCATCCCCAGTACCACACACACACACTAAAAGAAAACTAGTTTAATGAGGGTAGAAAAAAGAAAGAGAAGTAAAAGTACTCAGAGTGTGGTAGTATGTTTTGAGAACTGAAAGACAGTTGCATAGTTGTATTAATTTAGTCTGTTTCAAGTGCCCATTGAGGAGAGGACGAGGGCCTTGCTTTCCTTAATGTGGAGAGTTTACTTTGTAATGCGCAGTGTTCAGTAACAGGGTGAATAGTACTTCTGAGCAATGTTGAGCTTGTAGAATTCTTTAATGAATTTATGCATGCTAAATTCCCTAGTCAAATATGTAATTCATTACCATTTGATTTTCGTGAGTCAGTCCATACCGAGCACTGTTTTTGTTGTTGAGCTGATTCTTCTGTTCTGACACTGAGCCATCAGAAGTCCAAGCCTTTCTCTAACCACGTTCTCCTCCCCGTGCAGCCTGCCTTTCCAGGCGCTGGCAGTGCGAGGTGCTGTTTGACTGCTTTGAAATGCTGACGAAAGCGCACTGTTCCATTTTTGTATCTTCTCAAATGTCTGTGTCTTTGATTCTGAACCCTTTGTCTTAAGAGTCCTTCAGTAACCCATACAAGGAAACAAGTCTTATTTTAGTTGCTGCCTTTGAAATTGATCTTGTTTATCCCTAGGAGCACCAAATTATTTATATTTATACTTAGACTTTTAAAATACTCCCTAGTTTTAAATTTTAAAATTGACTTTGGTTATAAGCTAAAAATGAAATTAAATTTTAGTTGATTGTAATATATAGCATTTAGAAAATAAAATTAGCCACAACAAAAACAATGTCTGTACTTTATTGGATACTAGGCCATTGATCTAACAGACACTTGTAGTATGTGTTGGGTATTTTGTTGTTTTTGGAGTTGTGGGGATTGAACCATGGTATACAAGCACTGTCACTGAGCTAGGCCCCAGCCCTGCTGTGGTTTTTAATTTTTTTATACTGATTTGGCATTTCCCAAATTTGGATAAGTAAATATTACTTTAAAATATTTGTGGCAGCCCATTCCTTGATCCTTTTCAAAATTAATGTCTTAGAATTTTTATGTCTTTATTTTTCTGATAGTTTGGTTTACTGTAGGAAGTCAGGAAAATACAGAATAGAGTGCTACTGTTTTGTTGTTGTAGTAGTAGGAGTGCTGGTGATTGAACCATTAGTGCAAATGTTTACACAATTAAAAAGATAAATCATGTTTTAGAATCATTTTTCCATTACTTTTGGACTTGCAATCCCCCTTCCCAAAAGAACAGGTCTTGAGGTCCCAGGGAGCTTTGGAGTATACTTTGGTAACTGCTGATATAAGTGAATGAATGTGGATTACACAAACAGAATTCTCTGCCACAAAGCCCAGGAAGGAAAGCTGGTGTGTGTGAGTGAGTGTGTGTGTGTGTGTGTTGCTGGGGATTGAACCCAGGGACATTGTACCTCTGAATACACCCCCAGCCCTATTTTTTATTCTTTATTTTGAAACTGGATCTCACTAAGTTGTGGAGGGCCGCGAACCTGTGATCCTCCTGTCTCACCCTCCCAAGTACTGGGACTATAAGCGTTTTCTTCCACACCCAGCTGAAAAGTTACTTTTTGTGTGTGTGGTACTGGGGATGAATCCAGGAGCATTCTTCCTCCAAACCACATCCCCAACCCTATTTTATTTTTTTACTTTGAAATGGTCTTGCTAAGTTGCTGAGGCTGGCCTTGAACCTGCAAACCTCTTGTCTCAGCCTCCCAAGTACTGGAATTATAGTCTTGCTCCACCATGCCCAGCTGGAAAGCTATTCTTTTAGGCTCAGAAAAATGAGATCTCTTTTGGGGGATGGAAAAGGAGATGTAAAACTCCCACAGGACTACATCCTCCTTTGGAGAAGAGGTTTCTGCAAAAATGCTGAGCCAGAGATCCAGAGTTCCTGAAATTAAGGGAATATGTGTAGTCCTGGGGAAGGATCAAGTTCTCTAAATGCTCTGGTGCCTCTAGGAAGAAGGAGCCACGAGTGCAGAGTGGAAGAGCCGGGACCTAACCAAACTGGAGAACTGGTCTGAGTTGGGACCAGAAGCCAGCAAAGGAACATGACAGTGACGGGGCGGGGGGAGCTGTCACCAGGGTCCTGGGGCTCAACAGGCCCGCTGTTGAGTGATTTGAGCATTCCTTATGGGCAAGATGGGAGTAAACCAGGCCCAGAGACCCAGGAGGGGTCCAAGCCAGATAAGTGGAGAAACCAGCCCCTGCCCCCCCCCAAATTTTGGTGGTACTACGGATTGAACCGAGGGGCTTTCTACATCTGACTTATACCCCCAGCTCTATTTTGAGATAGAGCTTGCTAAGATGCCAAGGCTGGCCTTGAATTTGTGATCCTCTTGCCTCAGGCTTTGCACTACCATGGTCAGCTACAGGGTGACAGCTTCAAAAATGTTCAGAACAGCCAGGCATGGTGGTGCACACTTGGCTGAGATAGAAGGATCACAGGTTCAAAGCCAGCCTCATCAACTTAGTGAGACTCTCCGCAACTTAGTGCGACCCTGTTTCCAAATAAGAAATAAAATTGGGTTGGGGGTATAACTTGGAGGTAGACTGCCTCTGGGTTCAATTCCTAGTACTCCCCCCCAAAAAAAGTTCAGAACAAATGAGGGGATGGACATACTTTGTTATACACTAAAAATTGTTTTAAGAAGGCATCCAGTACTGGAGTAATTTCAGGTATTTTATTTCAAGACTGTAGTAATTTAGCAAATTGTACAATTGTGTCCAGTTGCTGTTTCTTTAGGATTTCAAGTCTCTTTTTTTCTTTTTGGTGTGTGTCGTGCTGGGGATAGAACCCAGGGGTGTTCTACCTCCGAACTACACCCCCAGCCCTTTTTATTTTGAAACAGGGTCTTGCTAAGTTGCTGAGGCTGGCCTTGAACCTGTGATCCTCCTGTCTCAGCCTCCCAAGTACTGAGATTACGGGTGTGTGCCACCGTGGCTGTCTTCTATGCATTTTTATAGTCAGTGGTACTAAAGTATGTGAAAAATTCAAGAAAAGTGAAATGTTGAATTTGGTGGCATTGAGTTCCAAATGTGAAGAATTGTGTAGATTGTATTATTTTGAGGAAGTTGAAGTAGGAAGGTGAGAATTAAAACCCTATGGAATTATTTTCTGATTTCTTTTTCCTTTCCTTTGGTACTAGGGATTGAACCCAAGGACATTTTACCTCTGAGCTACACCCCCAGCCCTTTTAATTTTTTATTTTGAAACAGGGTCTCGCTAAGGTGTTGGCGACTGGCCATGAACCTGCTATCCTCGTGTCTCCTAAGTACTGGGATTACAGGTGTGAACCACCACTCCTGGTCCTCCCCTCCCCTCCCCCTCCCCTCCCCTCCATCCCATTTTTTTTCTCTTCTCCTGCTGGGGATTGAACCCATGGCCTTGCAGGCAAGCAGTCTACCACCAAGCTACATCCCTAGCCCTGGTTTTTCACTCTTAGGTTTTGATATGGTTGACTTTTTGGTCTAATAGGGAAGACCCTAAGAATAATAGAGGGATCTCTTTGAAGGGCTTGGCATTAAGAATGCCATGTCAGTTGTCTAAGAAGAGGCAGATCCCAGAGGGATCTAGACCTGTGGCATACTGGTTCAGGGGTGGAGCTCTACTAGGGCAGCGGCCACACTGCTGTAGCTGAGTAAGCACATTCTTACAGCTAGGAGTGCACTGGGCACCACAAAGAGGCAAGAAGTGCTGAAGTTGGTCAGGCAGGCACCTCTTAAGCTGGACAGGTGATTAGAATGGACATCATGTTCTTTCTGGTATCCTGTGGCAGGTAGGCAGAGGAGGTAACAGATGCACAAGAAGCTTGTGGCCAGAAAGGTGGCAGGAGAAGGGATTGTCTTGGGAATGGCTACTCTAGTGAGCTAGTTCTAAGTAACTCTCAATGATAAAATCATCTTCTTTTAAAACTGAAGTTGGGAAAGTTCACTGCCTCAGCTTTGCTCTGGGTTATTAAGTGGTAGGCATGTGTTCATGCTGGGCCAAGGTAAATGGAGACTAGCTTTTATAATCCAGAGGCCAGTGTGGAGGTGGTGCAGATTGAGATTCAAACAAGCAGTCAAACAGGCAGATAGAGCTAGGCGAGGAAAACACGACTACTTTGAGGAATACAATAGAAAAGTATTATATGTTTATTAACATATGGTCTTCCATTTATCAAAATTATGTTTATACATTTCTAGAGCATATAGAATTCTCTACCATATTTTCCATGTTTATGCCAAGGTTAGAACAACAATGTTTTCATTTGTTTAAACAAAAGCAATGAAAAACCTGTTATAAAATAGAGTGACAGAAAATAAGAATTCCAGTATAAAAGCCCCTACCTCTGGAGCTGGTCAACAAAATATGATTCAAACCACACATGTAGCTGGATGTGGTGGTACATGCCTGTAATCCCAGGAGACAGGAGGATCACAGGTTCGAGGCCAGCCTTAGTAACTTAGAGAGACCCTATTTCTTTTTCTTTTTTTGCAGTACTGGGGATTGAACCCAGGGGCATTCTACCTCTGAACTACACCCCCAGCTCTATTTTTTATTCTTTATTTTGAAACAGGGTCTCACTAAGTTGCAGAGGGCCTCACTAAGTAGCTGAGGCTGGCGCGAACCTGCAATCTTCCTGTCTCAGCCTCCCAAGTGTTGAAATTATGTGTGTGCCAGCACGCCCAACTTTGAACTCTTTAGTAGGTGAGTAATTCAGATGAGCCCAGGATATTTTCAGTGTCAGAACCTTTGTTTTGTTTTGCAGTATGGGGATGGAACCCAGGGCCTGGCATATGCTAGGCAAGTGCTCTACCTCTGAGCCATACCCTGCCCCAGCCCCAGGGGTTTTCAGTAAGACCATTGACTTGGCAATGCTGTGTAATGGCAGTGTGCCAAGTTGCTGTCTGGTTTTCCTTTTTTCTCTTGCCTTGCGTAGTCTCAGTGGAGTCTTAGGAATAGCAAATAAATTAAAACTAGTAATAAAGCTGGGCAGTGAAGGAATGTGGAGAAACTATCTCATGTTTAATTTTGGTTCCATCTAACTGCAGATGCAATTGATTGCCTTTTTATACAGATCGTGTGCACTTGCACAGTTGTTTTCGTTTATTAGAAACGGTCTGAATCCGTAAAGTGTTTAATATATTTGCCAGGGAAACAGAAAGGTGTTTGTGCAGCTGTGAGAATCGGAACTCATTTCATTTTACCTACTTTTTCTTAACCTGTTTCTGAATATTTTTTTTCTGACTTTTACTTTTTTTTTTGCGGTACTGGGAATTGAACCAAGAGGCATTCTACCTCCGAGCTACACCCCCACCTCTATTTTTATTCTTTATTTTGAAACGGTCTCACTAAGTTGCGGAGGGCCTCACTAAGTTAGCTGAGGCTAGCTGCGAACCTGCAATCCTCCAGCCTCAGTCTCCCAAGTACTGGGATTACAAGCGTGCTCCACCATGCCCAGCTCTATTGTTTTTGTGCCTTTGCTTTTGTGTAGAATCACTTTCTTTCTCTTTTCTTTTTCTTTCTTTAACTTTTGAATTAAAAATCATGCCTTTTATAAGAATGATTAGGCTAATTTCAGATGATAGCTTTTCTTTTGATCTGTTTTAGAAATAGTATGGGAGTTGGAAATCGGGTAGTCTGTGAAATCTTTCACTGTTTTTAAATACAAGCAAGTTCATGAAGGGTGTTTCTGTATTTTTCCTGGTTTTGTTACTGTTACACTTCTCAGGCTTTGCTGTAGAATTTCATGTATATTTCATTCTGTGGAACCTCTACTTTTTTAATATGTGTGTGGTGCTGGGGATCAAAACCAGGGGCGTTCTACCTCCGAGCTGCACCCCAGCCGTTTTTATTTCAAAACAGGGTCTTGCTAAGTTGCTGAGGGCCTCCCTAAATTGCTGTGCCTGGCCTTGAATGTGTGATCCTTCTATCTCAGCCTCCCAAGTACTGGGATTACAAGCGTGCACCACCACACCCAGTTTTGGACATGAACTTTTAAACCTGATATCCCGTCCATCTCTTGCCTCTGTCAGCTGTTGTGATAGCTGCCACCTCAGTTTTCTTGTAAGGCTCTGTCATTTTTTCCTTGAGTGGTAAATTTACTTTGTATGATAGGACTCAGAAGTGTTTTATGAAGATCACAGTTAGAAAGCAACTACTGCTTTAGGCTCTATTATTTTGTTGTCAGAAAGCAGAGAATAAGCCGGGCGTGGTGGTGCACTTGTAATCCCAGTACTTGGGAAGCTGAGACAGGAGGATCGCAGGTTTGTGGCCAGCCTCAGCAACTTAGTGAGACCCTCCGCAACTTAGACCCTTTTTCAAAGTAAAAAATAAAATAGGTCTGGGAGTTTAACTTGGAGGTGGAATGCCCCTCGGTTCAAGTACCAAAAAAAAAAGAATTCCAAATCCTGAGAGGAGCCCCATCTCCCTGCAGTCCTCTTTTGTCATGGTGTCTCCAGGCATTTCTACTTGTGTCCTTGGTTTATTGCTCCTATTCATATGTATTCCTTATCCTCAACTGTTTATGCTATTCTTTAGTATTACTGTATAGTATACAATACAGTGTATACACGTAGTGTAAGAATTCATTTACAACAGATTGAGTGTATGATAAAGATACCCTCTAGCCGGGTGTAGTGGCACACGCCTGTAATCCCAGTACTTGGGAGGCTGAGACAGGAGGATTGCAGGTTCGAAGTCAGCCTCAGAACTTAGGCTCTCAGCAACTTAGTGAGACCCTATATCCAATAAAAAATAAAATAGGGCTGGGGGCGTAGCCCGGAGTTAGAAGGCCTCTGGGTTCTATCTCCAATGCGCGCGCGCGCACACACACACACACACACACACACACATGTAATCTCCATTCTAACTCACAGTTCCACTTCCCTAGGGAAGGCAGTGGACTTGTGCACTATTCAGAAAATTTTTACATACATTTTGCCCTGAATTCCTGGACTCAAATGTTTCTCCTGCTTCAGTCTGCTGCCTAGGTTGAAATACAGGTGTGTGCCACTGCACTTGGCTTGCATATGTTTTGTTTTTTCATGGTGTTTGGGATCAAACCCAGGGCCTCGTGTGTGCTAGGCAAGTGCCCTGCCACTGAGCTGTACCTCTAACCCTTACATGGAGTCTAGTCTATGTTACATGCTAGTCTAGTCTATGTTAGAGCCCTTTATTCCCCTTCCTTAATTCTGCTGTGTTCTTGAAATCCTACTTCAGCTGCTACTTCTAAAGCCATAGCTTTTTGTTTCTTAGAACTGGTTACTGATTAAAATATACCACTGATTTCACTAGACTTTAAAAGATTTGCTTCCTGTCAGTAATTACCCTCCTATCGCCAGAGCACCTGCAGGAAAAAGCAGGGGCATCGTGTCTTAGTCAAAAGCGAACCCCATCTCATCTAGACTCAAGACCAGCACATTTTGTAGGTACTTGGTAAATGCAAGAAACAGATGGTCTCTAAGTAGCCAGGTTGGCACCCACTGTATAACTGATGATATATGGCGAGAAAATGTTTTTAAAAGTTGCTAGAAAGTGCCACAGTAGTAGTTCATGAACATGATAAATTGAAATAAGTTTTCTTATTTATCTAGAATTTGGTGTTTGAGAAAATGCAAATTTAATTAACATGAAACGGATGGGGAGGGCTTTTGGTGAAGTCTTTTTTGGAATAACATTTGGGGATTTCTGATGTTAGCCTTGATGTTAATGGTTATTTCATCCTAAATTTATCTAATTTTTTAGTTTTTATAAATGTACCTTTATATCTTAACACTAGCATTTTACTCGACAACTCTTCTAGCCCTTTAAAACATTCTCAGTTTTTTTTTTTTTTTTTTGGTACTGGGGATTGAACCCAGAGGCATTCTACCTCTAAGTTATACCCCCAGCCCGATTTTATTTATTTTGAAACAGGAACTCACTAAATTAGAAGGGCCTCACTAAATTGCTGAGGCTGGCTTTGAACTTGTGATCTTCCTGTCTCAGCCTCCCAAGTACTGGGATTACAAGCATGCGCCACCACGCCCAGCTCTCAGACAAATTTGAATGACTTTTTCGAGGCGGAACTGACTGAGAGGTGAAAGAGGAAAGGTTGAGCACAGAGAGTATATCTTGTTTCCTGGGTGTGGGGCAGGGAAGATCTAAGAGAGGTGATGGTTGGTTTAGGCATTTCTTTTTGACCACCACCAGATGGCATCACTGGCCCAGAACTGCTAGGTAGCTTCTGCCCAGAACCAGAAGGGTGGGAGGGTTTTGAGGGCCTGCCAGCTGTGGGGGTACCAAGAGGTGGGGGAGTAATCTTGTACCTTTTTGTTTCCTCTAATATAGAGGCTTTTGTAAATTGAATGTTTATAAGACAGGAAATGAAGCACAGAAAGAATCATATCTTGTCTCATCTGATAATTTTTGTTTTTCCTTTTTTCTTTCTGTACCTATAGTTCCTTCAGAAACAGGTAACACTTTTCTAACTTTCATTTTGTATTCTTGCATCTTGCTCTTATAATGCTTTTGTTTTTCACCATAAAGAATAGTGGAAATTAATATACTACGACTTATGGCATGGATGTAGTCTGCATGCAAATTCCTATAATAGAAATTAAAATATAGCCGCTTGATTTTTCGAACTTTGCAAGAATCCTGGTTTAAACATTGTAGTATTTAATACCATCAGTGATTTTTTTTAAAAACGTAAGTGGTTTTCAAACATGGCTGTTAATAAAATGTCTAGTGTTTCATTTTATGATTGTAAAATAAATCAGAATTTGCAGTCGTGGATGTTGGTAATTGTGTAGAGTGGGATTTCCAGATCTGGCTTCCTTCTAGAGCATGATCCTGTATTGACCCAGAGTAAGGCACTTACAGCCAGGGTTTCTCCACCGTCTGCCACTCTCACCTCATTTTGTGCTGACGCTCCACTCAGCACATCTTTCTCTAAATCCTTTACTCATCTTTAAAAAGGAACCCACCAGCCGGGCGTGGTGGCGCACACCTGTAATCCCAGTACTTGGGAGGCTGAGACAGGAGGATTGCAGGTTTGAGGACAGCCTCAGCAACTTTATAAGATTCTGTTTCTAAGTAAATTAGTTAAAAGGGCTGGAGTTGTAGCTTGAAGGTATAATGCCTAGGGTCCAATCCCTGGTACAACCCACCCCCAGTAACAAAAAAGGTGTGTCCTACTTTTGGGGAGATTTTAAAACCTAAGGAATATTAATCTTTTTGTTGTTACTGGGGATTGTACCACAAGCATTCTATCTCTTAGCTAAACTCCCAGCCCATTTATTTATTCGTTTGTTTGTTTGGTACTGGGAATTGAACCCTGTGTGTTCTATCTCCAAGCTACACCCCCAGCTCTATTTAGTTTTTTGTTTTTGAAATAGGATCTCACTAGGTCCCTGAGAGTCTCCCTACTTGGTGAGGCTGTCCTCAAACCTGCAATCCTCCTGTCTCAGCCTCCCAAGTACTGGGATTACAGTTGTGCACCACCACACCTGGCTAATTACTTTTTGTATGTGTACGTGGTACTAGTGATGAAACCTAGGGGCATTTTGCCTTTGAGCTACACACCCAACCCTTTTTTATTTTGAAACAGGGTCTCACTAAGTTGATGAAGCTGGCCTCCAATCTGGGATCTTCATGTCTCAGCCTCCCAAGTACTGGGATTATAGGTGTGAGCCACCATGCTTGTCTGAGAATATAATTTCTTTCTTTTTTTTTTTTTGCAGTACTGGGGTGTTCTACCTCCGCGCTACACCCCCGGCCCTACTTTTTATACTTTATTTTGAAACCGGGTCTCACCAAGTTGCGGAGGGCCTCACTAAGTAGAGAGAGAGAGCGCGCAAGCAAGCGAGCCAGCTGAGGCTGACCACGAACCTGGATCCTCCAGTCTCCGCCTCCCAAAGTACAGGGATTACAAGCGTGCGCCACCACACCCGGCTCCTATTTTTTTATTCTTTATTTTGAAACAGGGTCTCACTAAGTTACGGAGGGTCTCACTAAGGAGCTGAGGCTGGCCGCGAACCCGGATCCTCCAGTCTTAGCCTCCCAAGTACTGGGATTACAAGCGTGCACCACCACGCTTGGCTTTTACTTTTTATTTTTGAAGCAGGGTCTTACTAAGTTGCTGAGGCTGGCCTGGAACCTGCAGCCTTTGAAGTACTGGGATTACAGGTATACCCCACCACACCCAGCTAGGAATATCTTTTTTTTTTTTTTTTTTTTGCAGTACTGGGGATGAAACGCAGGGGCATTCTACCTTCGAGCTATACCTCCAGCCCTATTTTTGATTCTTGATTTTGAAACAGTGTCTCACTAAGTTGCGGAGGGCCTCACTAAGTTGCTGAGGCTGGCTGTGAACCTACAATCCTCCTGTCTCAGCCTCCCAAGTACTGGGATTACAAGCGTGTGCCACCATGCCCGGTTTAAGAATATCATTTTTTTTTTTTTTTTTTGGCGGTACAGGGAATTGAACCCAGGGGTATTCTACCTCCGAGCTACACCCCCAGCCCTATTTTTTGCTCTTTATTTTGAAACAGGCTGTCATTAAGTTGCAGAGGGCCTCTCTAAGTAGCTGAGGCTGGCTGCGAATCCGGATCCTCCTGCCTCAGCCTCCCAAGTACTGGGATTACAAGTGTGCACCACTACGTCTGGCTTTTTTTTTTTTTTCTTTTGTACTGGGGATTGAACCCAGGGACATTCTACCTCCAAGTTACACCCCTAGCCCATTTTTATTTTTTGTTTTGAAGCAGGGTCTCTTTAGGCTGCTGGGGCTGGCCTTGAACCCAGGATCCTCCTGTCTTATGCTCCCAAGTACTGGGATTGCTGGTATGCACCTCCATGCCAAGCTATCATTTCTTGAATCATACGCTTGCATTTTCCTTACCTCTATTACTGTCCTAAAAGAAAACCGTACTGCTAAATTACAACATATTAACAATTCATTCCTTGATAAGATTGGTATTATAAATAGGAAATTTAAGATAAAACAGGGTCTAAGTTGCGGAGGTCCTCACTAAGTAGCTGAGGCTGGCCGTGAACCCAGATCCCCAGTCTGAGCCTCCCAAGTACTGGGATTACAAGCGTGCGCCACCACGCCCAGGAGCCTTTTGATGTTTATCTATAGAATCATATAAAAGTATAGTCAGGCTATTTTATTTTGGGCATTTGAATCTTTTCACTTGAAAACAGCTTTACTCAGTCCCCAGTCTCTTCTAAATATTTTCTTTCTCTCACTCACACTTTCACACACACACACACACCCTGCAATGAGGAAAAGTCCATTTTAGTCTGTAAAAATCTCTAGGTGCTTTGAGCTTTAATTTTAATAAAAAGTTATCTTTGTATGCTGTTTTGATCTTAACACTTTCTTCACTTGAATATGGACTTTTTTTTTTTGCAGTACTGGGGATTGAACCCAGGGCCATTCTACCTTCGAGCTAAACCCCCAGCCCTGTTTTTTATTCTTTATTTTGAAACAGGGTCTCACTAAGTTGCAGAGGGCCTCACTAAGTAGCTGAGGCTGGCCACGAACCCGGATCCTCTGGTCTCAGCCTCCCAAGTACTGGGATTACAAGCATGCGCCACCACGCGTGGCTCAAATGTGGACTTTTCAAATCTAGTGTGATTAAGACTAACAGGATCTTTTGTATAAACTCATAATCATACTGCTTCTTGCAGAAGATAATACAACTGGCTTCCACTTTTCCTGTATCTAGTGTCGTTTCTTGTTTTTTGATGTTTTCTTGGCACATGGCGTATTCTTGAAAATACGCATGAGTTAATTAATTTTTACCAATAATTTATGTAATTTTAAGATGATGGAGAGTAGGGATTGATTCGGGCTAGTGTTAAATAAGGTTAGGTGTTTAGGAACATCCATGGCTTCCATCTGAGAATGGCTTGTTGGGAGTTTAGTCCCCTTCCGGTGACTGCTCCGTTCCCCGCGCTGAGGCCTGCTGCTGTGGGGTGTCCCCCACCCTCCCGGCTCTCACAGTCTCCAGCAGTGGGAGTGTGCTGCTGTGGGGTGTCCCCCACCCTCCCGGCTCTCGCAGTCTCCAGCAGTGGGAGTGTGCTGCTGTGGACAGTGCTCTCATTCCCTAGTGTGCCTGTGTAGACATGCGTTCCCCCCTTTGGTTTGAGATGAGAGTCGATTAAAGTTAGTCTTGGAATGCCCTGCCTAATTTTACTTGCTGAAATTTCTTTTTTTGGCATCATCTTGACAAGTAAGGAGAGATTGACGATTACAGAAGCAATGCCAAATCAAAAATCTCTCTGGGATTCTCTTTTGAAGGGCAGCTGTGGGCCTTAGGGTGCTGAATATTCCCCTCTCCTCTTTGGGGCAGCTTGCAGTATGGGCGAGGGCACAGTGGCACCAGGGCACAGTGGGGAGACTGTGCTCTCTGGCAGGGCCAGATCAGAAGGATTACCCCCTAGCTGGTGGTACGTGCCACCATATAGGTTTAGGTATTAAATGCAAATAGCAGCCAGGCGTGATGTTGCACACCTGTAATCCCGGTACTTGGGAGGCTGAGACAAGAGGATTGTGGGTTGAGGCCAGCCTCAGCAACGTAGTGAGGTCCTGTTTTAACATAAAAATACAACAGGACTGGGACTGTAGCCGTGAGGTAGATTGCCCCCGGGTTCAATCTCTGATTCCGCCAAAAAAAGAGCACATATTTACAAAGCATTTCCTAATGTTACTTAGCTTTTTAACTGGGTCCTCACTCCCAGCTGGAGAAAATTTCCTTTGCAGGACTACAGTATGGTCAGCTAACCTGCAGATACACCATGTTACTCTCACAAGCCACTATTCCTCAGGGACATTACATTAGTAGAGAGGGCATAAGTTCATGAGGATACATTAATAGGAAGTCCTGGTAGGCCTGTCACCTGAACCTTGTAGGGACAGGTAACACAGTGGTATTGGGGAACATGAGTTCTAGGAAGGGATGGGTTACTTAGAATGGTTTCATTTGCTATTGGCAAGAGTATTTTTGGATACTAGGCCCTGCACATAGGCCTGGAGTTAGAGAGTTAAAAAACAAAATCTGCATATATTTGGCTGCAAGTATTGCTGAAGGTGTATCTAATTAGTGGATCCATTAAACAAGAGAGATCTTTTAGGTTACTAGAAATTTTTGGCTTCATTTCTGAAACACATGAAATAATTTTCTTAAATATAATTAAATGAATTACATATGTTAAAATATGTTTCATGAGCCGGGCGTGGTGGTGCACACTTGTAATCCCAGTACATGGGAGGCTGACACAGGAGGATCACAGATTCAAGGCCAGCCTCAGCAAATTAGTGAGGCCATCAGCAACTTAGTGAGATCCTGTTTCAAAACAAAAAATAAAAAGGGCTGGAGTATAGCTCAGAGGTAGAATGCCCCTATATTCAATCCCTAGTACTACATGCACAAAATAAGTTTCACAGCTTGAAATTAGAAGAAAACACCTTTACTAATAATCATCTATGATGCCATTTATTGAATGAAAGCGTATTGTTAATGCAGATCATTTCTATATCCGAAATGTACTTTTCATGCTTTTTTAAAGCACGTATCTTTGTTGATAATCGTTGCGTATGTCATGCAGCCTGCTGTCTAGTTATATGATCTCTCACTGAAACCATCCTTCGCAGATGCTTTTACTGACTCTGCCATCAGTGCTAAGGTGAACGGGGAGCACAAGGAGAAGGACCTGGAGCCCTGGGACGCGGGAGAGCTCACCACCAGTGAGGAGCTGGAGGCTCTGGAGAACGACGTAGTAAGTGACAGCCTATCTCTTAGCTTCAAGTATGTTTTTGTTGTTGTAATGAATATATTTAGAGTAGCAGTTGTATAAATAGAGACTTTTTCCCAGGCAATAAATAATGAGAAATGATATTGGTATTTTACTCATGAGAGCTAAGCGGGGGTGCAGTCTGTTCTTGTACTTATGAATTATTGCTTGTGATTTAAATGATAAGAAGTAGCCAGGTGTGGCGATGCGCACCTGTAATCCTGGTTCTTGGGAGGCTGAGATAGGAGGATCTCAGGTTCGAGGCCAGTGGGGGCATCTTAGTATGACCCTATTTCAAAATAAAAAATAAAATAGGATTGTGGGTTTAGTGTGGAGGTGAGTGCCCCTGGGTTAAATCCCCAGTGCAAAAAAAAATAATAGTAAACAACTTACCAATTTTTTTTTTTTGTGGTGGTACCGGGGATTGAACCCAGGGGGCATTCTACCTCCGAGCTACACCCCCGGCCCTATTTTTTTATTCTTTAATTTGAAACAGGGTTTCACTAAGTTGCAGAGGGCCTTACTAAGTAGCTGAGGCTGGCCACGAACCTGCGATCCTCCAGTTTCAGCCTCCCAAGTACTGGGATTACAAGCATGCGCCACCACGCCTGGCTTGAATTGAATTTAGAGAGTAGAGAATTGAGAAGATAACCTGTGTTTAATGTTTCAGGCATAACATCTTAGTCGTCAGTACCTTCTCTTTTTTAGACCTCATCTCTAAACCAGAAATATATCAGTAACTTCATTGTTAATTTTCAAACTTTAAAGAATCATGTATAACCTAATTGTAGTTCTTAAGTATCACTTGTATGGGGAATCTGGGGAAACACGCCCTCCTTTTACCTGATTAGTGACGTGGATAAATTACGGTTTTCTAGGGAGAATCTGTCAATGTTGATTAAAATTTAGAATGCACATATAGTTTGCTCCAGCCATTCTACTGGTTTTTTTTTTTTTGGTGTGGTACTGGGGATTGAACTCAAGGGGCATTGTACCTCTGCGCTAAACCCTCAGCCCTGTTTTTTTATTCTTTATTTTGAAACAGGGTCTCACTAAGTTGCGGAGGGTCTCACTAAGTAGCTGAGGCTGGCCGCGCACCTGCGATCCTCCTATCTCAGCCTCCCAAGTACTGGGATTACAAGTGTGCGCCACCACGCCTGGCTGCCATTCTACTTCTGAGAATTTATTTTTGCCCTAATATGTCCAATAAGACATGCAAATAATTATATATGAGGATTTTCTTGCAGCATTATTTCTAATAGGTAAAAGTGTCTTTCAGAGGACTGGGGATGTGGCTCAGAGATAAAGTGCTTGCCTTACATGTGTGAGGCCCCGTGTTCAATCCCCAGCATTAAAAATAAGGAAAGTGTCCATTAGTAGAGCATGAATTAAATAGATTTATGGTGCAGCCAAAAGGAATACTACATTATCTACCAAAAAAAAATATAGTGTTGGCACAGGCCTGTAATCCCAGTACTTGTGAGGCTGAGACAGGAGGGTTGCAGGTTTGAAGACAGCCTCAGCAACTAAGTGAGACCCTGTTTCAAAATAAAAAATAAAAAAATATGGCTGGGGGTGTAGCTTGGGGGTAGAATACCCCCCTGGGTTCAATCCCCAGTACCACACACACACACGCACACACACACACACACACACACACACAAAAGGTATTGTGATATTCAAGATTTATTAAAAGAAAGAAAAAGTTGCAGAACTAGATTCTATTTGAACTTACAAAAGAGGTAGCCAGACCAGGTGTTGCACCTGTAATCCCAGTACTTGGGAGGCTGAGACAAGAAGATCACAGGTTCAGGACCAGCCTCAGCAACTTAGTGACATCCTTTAGCAGTTTAGGAAGACCCTGTTTCAAAATAAAAAATTAAATGGGGCTGGGCATGTAGGGTGGAGGTAGAATGCCTCTACATTCAACCTTTACTATCCCCCCTAAGTAAAAGAAGGGTTGGTCTTTTTTTTTTTTTTTTGGTATTGGGGATTAAACCCAGGGGCATTCTACCTCCAAGCTATACCCCCAAACCAATTTTATTTCTTATTTGGAAACAGAGCCTGACTAAATTGCTGAGGCTGTCCTCGAACCCGCGATCCTCCTGTCTCAGCCTCCCAGGTACTAGGATTACAAGTTTGCATTTTTTTTTCTTGTGGTACTGAGGATTGAACCCAGAGGCATTCTCCCTTCGAGCTACACCCCTAGTCTGATTTTTTTTTTTATTTCTTGTTTGGAAACGATCTTGCTAGGTTGCTGAGAGCCTTGCTAGGTTGCCACGGCTGTCCTTGAATCTCGATCCTCCTGTCTCAGCCTCCTAAGTACTGGGATTACTGGTGTGCACCACCATGCCTGGCTGACTTTTTTATGTATAGCATATATTACTTAAATGATTGTAGAATCATCGAAGGTAATTGTTATTTCTGGCCTGCATGTGTTAGGTCAAAGGAATTACTTTTGTGGTAGAGTTACGTTGCAGTTTTATCAGGAGCAGCACGGAGAACTCAGGCTTGATAGGTGAATTTTAAGGCAAGTGTGAGTGTTGAGATTGCCATCAACATTTCTTGGATAATGCTGAGTCTCCTCTGGGACGGACAATGGCCGTGTCTGGATTTCCCTCCTTTTTACCTGTCTAGCTTAAAAGAAATTTTAAACATTACAGAGATAAGTGATTCACCAGGCAGTGAAGATTCTTGCAGCATTTCACCATTTGGTTGACTCTTAGAAGAGAGGGATGGTTTCCTGTAGTTTCCTTTTGGAATTGAGGAGTTGTCTACACAGAGGCTATGAGTTACGGCAGATAGACCCAGAACTGCCATTGACCAGGGTCCCCGACTGCTAATGACATAAGCAGCTCTAAAACCCAGCTCGTGTGTGGCTTTGCTGCTCGGCGGCCTTATGCTGCCTTCCTCTGATCACTCCAGGAGGAGGGGG
Organism: Glis glis; assembly: GCA_004027185.1. Classification (NCBI taxonomy): domain Eukaryota; kingdom Metazoa; phylum Chordata; class Mammalia; order Rodentia; family Gliridae; genus Glis; species Glis glis. The sequence goes on from PVJS01004648.1 coordinate 44,720, forward strand.
AGCTGCCTGGGGTCTGTATACTGGGGCCCACCTTGAAGGAGTGGTGAGTGGGGAAAGCAAGCTTTGACTTCTTCCTTCTTTCCGCCAAACACTGGAAATATCTTTGGCTCTCAGAAGGCACCGTTCCCTTCACAGACTTGCTGGTCAGTGATCTCAAGGTTTCGGGTAGATACAGGTGTCTGTCCTACAGAAAGTTGGCAAGGCAAGAGGGTAAGGCAAGAACAGGACCAAAGACTCGAGTTTACTTAGAAGTAACTGAAATGTTCTAAATACCTCTCAAATAATTGTGTAGTAGTTATTTACCAATTTGAGGGCCTGATATATGGAAGAAAAAAATTTTTTTTTTTTTTTTTTTGCGGTACCGGAGATTGAACCCAGGGACGTTCTACCTCCGCGCTACACCCCGGTCCTATTTTTTTATACTTTATTTTGAAACCAGGTCTCACAAAGTTGTGGAGGGCCTCACTAAGTAGACAGAGAGAGAGAGAGAGAGACAGAGACAGAGAGAGAGAGAGAGAGAGAGAGAGAGCGCTGAGGCCGGCCCCGAACCCGGATGCTCCGGTCTCTGCCTCCCAAAGTACTGGGATTACAAGCATGCGCCACCACGCCTGGCTTAATTTTTTTCTTAAAATATTTTTTTATTTTGAAGCAGGGTCTTGCTAAGTTGCTGAGACTGTCCTTGAATCTGGGAGATCCTCCTGTCTCAGCCTCCCAAGTACTGGATTACAGGTATTCACTACCACACCCAGCACTTAAAATGTTGTTAAAGAAAAATTTTGCTTGTTTTTTAACTTGCTGTATTTAAGTAGTACAGATGTTTTTACTGTAAATATTGATTATAACTGAATTAAAAAGGTAAGTACTTTGTCATTTTGAAAAATGTGCTTCGTTTTCTAGTCTAATGGATGGGATCCCAATGATATGTTTCGATATAATGAAGAAAATTATGGTGTAGTATCTACATATGATAGCAGTTTGTCTTCATATACGTAAGTTTAAAAGTTTGTTTTTATTTTACTGTATTTGTCTTTGATTTTCATTAGCTTAAATTGTGCTGAATAAATGTTAGATGTTAATTGTGTGAAATAATTATTCTATTACTATGTAGGACAATAAATTTCTTTTAAAACAAGTAGTAAATGTAGTTTTTCTCCCTAAACTTTATTTTGTACTCAAAGCAAAAATTTTTTTTAAATTTAAGTTGTAAAAATTTAAATTTGTAAAGGTAAAGCCTATGGTGAATGGTTTAACCAGTTCTTGAAATACTAAATGTTCTTCCATGTAAAAAGTAACAGAAAAATTTCAGATTGATTTATAAATTAACAGACCACTGTAGCTTTTACAGTTTTCTAATATTCCAAACTCTAAACTTTCTTAATAGTTGATTATGATTGATACATAAACTGTGACTTTAAAATAATGACTGCTTTTTTTTTTCCTGTTTCAGGGTACCCTTAGAAAGGGATAACTCAGAAGAATTCTTAAAACGGGAAGCAAGGGCAAACCAGTTAGCAGAAGAAATTGAATCAAGTGCTCAGTACAAAGCCCGGGTGGCCCTGGAAAATGATGACAGGAGCGAGGAAGAAAAATACACAGCAGTTCAGAGAAATTCCAGTGAGCGCGAGGGGCACAGCATAAACACTAGGTATTTAAAGGAAATCATGATGCAGTGTTTTGGATACACAACTCAAGGTCTGTTTGAGAAAGTGTATTATTATTATTACATTTCCTCTTCCTTTAATGAAGTTTAGGTAGAGAATGCAAGTGGAATTGGTTTAAGGTTCTATTAGAGAAAAGCTAATGGTCATCTTGAAAATACTTTGAGTGTCAGGTCTGTGGAGCCGAACTGTTGAGTCTGTGCTAAGGAGGAACACGGGGTCTCTTGCTCCTCAGCGTAGACTCAGCTTGAAGAATAATCATCAGACAGGAGACATGTAACGTAGCAATAGGACAGTATGATTTGCTGGGTCGCAGATGTGTTCAAAGGACTAGGACCATGCAGAGTGAGGAGGCGTTATGGCTGCCCATGTGTTCAGAGAAGGCCTCGCTTCGGAGGTGACATTTTTGTGATAGGAGTCTGTTTGCCACTCAGAGAGGAGTATGGAAGAACTTCTCACCGGTGGAAAGACGTGTGCAGAAGCACCTGACCAACTCGGCAGAGGCCGCGTTGTTTCTTGTGTCTGGAACCTGGGGCTGTGTTGTGGCTACCGTGGCGTTGGGCTGTGATGGGAGCCGAGGTAGTGGAAGGACGTGGCGTGTCATGCTGTAGAGCGCCCTGGAGGCTGGGGTGGAGTGAACAAGCTCTGGGGCGTTGATGACTGTTGAGGGGAGACACCTGTTAGCATATTGCAATAGTGCACCTGTGAGAACTTGGTAACTAACTAGACTGAGGCTAGTGGTAGGTAGGTTAAAGGTTTATTTGATGACTCAGTGAACTGATGGTTGTACTGACCATGGAGAAGGGAAACATGGAGTAAGTTTGAGGGGAGAAATATTGACTTTGTGCAATTTGTTGCATTGGAGGGGATTGTAGGTCTTCCATTTGTTCCTAAATGGGTGTTGAGAAACATCTGCTCCCTACCCGGTAGAGCAGGAGATAGATCCTGCTGCCAGGCACTCACTCCTTAGAGCCTGGTGGTATGGATTGACAGGTCCAGTGGGATGCCTGGAGTCTGGGACTGGAAGTGTGGATTTGAGATTTGTCAGCATTACTGATGGTGAAGTCACAGCAAATAAGAAAAACAAAAACACACACTCATAACAAAGAACAAGCAAGGCGAGTAGATACCAGAGAAGATAAACTTGAAAAAACAAAGGACAAAAGAGGTTTTAAGAAGACTGACCCTGATAGAATCAGCCACAGAGAGGTCAGGTAGGGTGAACATGAGCACACATCTGTTAAACTCTGTGCTTGAAGGAGGAGCCAAGGTGAGGGAGAGGCCCGAGGCTGGCATTCTGGTCAGATGGAAGAACGGGAGGGGACGGGGCAGTGTGGTTAGTGTTGAATCTTTTATAACAAACATCCCCTTTCTCCCTCGATTGCTTTTAGATATGTTGGCCTGCTACCTTTTAGGATAAAATGATTTAGAAGATCTCTTATTTTCAGGGAAAATAAATATATTCCTCCTGGACAAAGAAATAGAGAAGTCATATCCTGGGGAAGTGGGAGACAGAATTCACCGCGTATGGGCCAGCCCGGATCAGGCTCCATGCCATCAAGATCCACTTCACACACTTCAGATTTCAACCCGAATTCTGGTTCAGACCAAAGAGTAGTTAATGGAGGCAAGTATTTTGGCCAAATTTGTCAGTGTCATTGATTAAATACCGAATTTTTGAAATACTTAATAGAGTTTATGTAATCAGTAGGAATGTGCGCATCATTAATGATTTTTGTGGAGTATTAATTTTCACTTCAAATTTACTTAAAATTTGCTTTTGTGCATATCAGATTAGTAAAACATTGTGTAAATCATTGGCATATACTGTATTCAGCATGACAAAATACTAAATATACTAAGAAAAGGTGATAAATTGATTCCAGACATTTACTTGATAAAAACATTCCACATATAAAGAAATTGGAAACTTTGGGTAGGTTCGAAATTTTAACAACACTGGATGATAAAATTGTTTAGACATAGGCTATATGGAAAATCCCAATATATGTACAACAATGGTTAATAAAGATTTATTTTCATTAACTGTTTATATATTTATATTCTGCTTACTTCAAGAAAGGAGTTAGGTAATCTGTAATACAACATGTGACCAAAAGCTGGTTATGTGAAGAAAGTAATGAGAGAGAGCCAGGTGTGGTGGCCGCATACTTGTAATCCTAGTACTTGGGAGGCTGGGACAGGAGGATTGCAAGCTTGAGGCCAGCCTCAGCAATTTAGCAAGACCTTGTTTCAAAATAAAAAATAAAAAGGGCTGGGATGTAGCCCGGAGGTATAATGCCCCTGGGTTTAATCCTCTGTACCAAAAAAAGAAAAAAAAAGAAAGACATTTGCTTAAAAATATAACAAAATCAACTCTTAGTTTCTAAGGGTGGATGTTACAGTTTAGCAATTTAAGTAAAAAACTGGAGTCTTCCATAGGAAGACATTTTCTTTTACCTCTGAAATCTAGGTTGAATGTAGCTCACAGGTTACAGATGGTTTGCAGAATTCTGAGCTCTGGATGGTCTGGAAATGATGTGATTAACTACAGCAGTCATATGTTACTAATTCAGGAAAAAGAGTGGGCATTCAGTCTCAGGCATTTACATTTGGAAAATTAGATAAAAATGGAGAACACTAAGTTTCCAATTTCATTTTTAAAGATTAGGTCTTTTCTCCAGAATTCCTCTCCAAATGAACACTCTTGAGTATTTTCTGTACTTGGTGTTGGGGGTGAAATGTCTTTGCTCACTGAGTAAAGATTCCTAGTTGTATGTAAACAGAATTTTTAAAGTAAAAACCTGCCGGGGGCTGGGAAATGTGTGATACTCAAGTGTGTGGAGCGCTCTGGAGAGGAGACCTGGAACCGTTTCTTAAGATGAAGGTAAGTGATTGGAACAGTAAATGTCTGCTGCATTTTGACCTGTGGCTGCCCATCAGGAGCAATTTATTTGGTAATGACTGCTTTGTATTTGTATTGTTTATTAAGCAGTCTCTTAGATAAGTGTTTAACTGTATAAATGATTTAGAAGGTTTCCCTTTTTTTAGTTTAATGAGATTAAGAGATTTGTTTTGAAAGTGCAATGTGTATTAACTGACTCTAGAAAGTAGAAGTAATGTTTTATTTCTGCTTAGATGGGAATTGCTTAATAAGACTTCAAACTGAACCTTAGATTCAGATATAAACCTGATAAAATCGTAGATGATTTTAAGAACCCAGCTTTTAGTATTGCATATACTGAAAGTATAGCTGCTGTTTATTTTCACTGTTTCAGAGCTAAAACTAGTATAGTAAGTACGCTTATTCCTGAGTAGGAATTACTGTGTTTTATTGTTTGAAATTATCTACTATATGTTATATTCCTTTTAACAATGATTACTGAGAAACAGTTATAGAAGCAGAATTACTAGACGGAGTCTTAACTGTCTTCTTCAGTAGTATGTGTAGAACCTAATTAACCCTTTGGGAACGTGTATTCATTTAAACAGACTTAATTTTAAGGAGGTTAAAGTAAACTGTGAATTTATGTCAGTTAAGTTATGCTAAAATTTATCACAAATCAAATGACTGTCCTCAAAGGGTTAAAATGTACAAGAAATCATTTTTGTCATTTTACTTTTTTTTCTGTTTACTTTTTTCCCTCATTTTTTTCTTTAGTTTTTATACTTTCCTTCATATCATTTGTTCTGTCAGGTGTTCCCTGGCCATCGCCTTGCCCATCTCCTTCCTCTCGCCCACCTTCTCGCTACCAGTCAGGTCCCAACTCTCTTCCACCTCGGGCAGCCACCCCTACACGGCCGCCCTCCAGGCCCCCCTCGCGGCCATCCAGACCCCCGTCTCACCCCTCTGCTCATGGTTCTCCAGCTCCTGTCTCCACTATGCCTAAACGCATGTCTTCAGAAGGTACAATACCACAATTTGTTCATGTTTTTGTTTGTCTTTGTTTAACTCCTATGTGAGTTTATAATTACAAAATAGTTTCCTCTTCATTATTTAATAACCTATAATTTCCGTGTTTTAACTTTAGTTTATTAAAACTGTTTCTATTAACCTTTTATTCATTAGAGAGAAATTTGATAAATGCTGTGTGAAACTATGAACTATCCTGAATTGTAAGAAAGGGGGTTTGATCTCTGCTATTAATAATGTCTGCCTGGGGCCTCTCCCTCCTAATTGGTCCTGGATGCAGTGGTTAATGGTGAACAGTGAACTTTCTCCACCCAGTCTTCACTTACTGTAGAACCTGTCATGTTACAGCTCCTTAGCCAAAATGCTAGTGAACCTTCCTGGTGGCCATAGGCAGGAATGGGGGTTTAGGGATCCTTGTTGAGCAAGACATTCCATGCAGCTGCTTTGTGAGTCTACTCTCAGATTACAATCCAGAGTGTGTTTTTTAGAGTACCTGAGGAATTCTAAACTTAACCCAGTCATTTTTAAAAATTAGCTTTGCAATATCATTATAGCAAAAGGCTACTTTGAGAGAAGTCCTTGATCTAAAATAAAATTGAAGCCGGGTGTGGTAGCGCACGCCTAGAATCCCAGTACTTGAGTGGCTGATACAGGAGAATTACAGATTCGAGGACAGCCTCGGCAACTTAGCAAAGGCCCTCAGCAATTCAGTGACACCGTTTCAAAATAAAAAAGATAAAATAGGGCTGGGGATGTACCTCAGATGTAGAATACCCTGGGTTCAATCCCCAGTACCACAAAAAAGAAAACAATTGATAAAAAGGGATGAATTTGAATTTTTAAGGCATTTTTTGCATTTGTCAAAAGCAAAAATAAAATCTTGTCATTCTTATTTAGTGTTTGGTGCTAATCCCACCATTGCTACATATCAAATACTTGGATATGTTGTAGAAAGGTAGTATTCTACAACATTAATTTAAATGTAGTGCATAAATTAAAAGTCCTGCTTTTTGAGTGATAATGTCCTTTAGCTATTACTTCAAAATATTTGTGTGAAAATTTTAATCTGATTTGTTCATTAAAATCACAAATGAAAGTCAGGTGTGGTGGTGCACACTTGTAATCCCAGTTCTTGGGAGGCTGAGACTGGAGGATCCGGGTTCGCAGCCAGCCTTGCTACTTAGTGAGGCCTCCGCAACTTAGTGAGACCCTGTTTCAAAATAAAGAATAAAAAGTAGGGCTGGGGGTGTAGCTCGGAGGTAGAATGCCCCTGGGTTCAATCCCTGGTACCGCAAAAAAAAAAAAAAAATCACAGTCGATATGGCTATGTTGGGACTAATAAAGTTTTTTTATATAAACTGCTTCTCTGGAGACAACTGTGTTGGCTGCTTTTAAATATATTGTTGCCATCCCGGCAGGGAGCTCCCGAGGCCTTGACTGAAGCTTCTAACGCTGAGCAGCCAGCCAAGGCGACTTGCATCCTCACCAACGTCTCTGCTAGTGGCCAGCGGATGCCAAATTACGTTCTGTTGAAGTGTTTATTGCACTCTGTTGTTTGAATAAATGATGTTTATATCACAAGAGTGTGTTGGTTAAAATACAGTCACTAGAGCAGGGCGTGGTGGCACACAATTGTAATCCCAGTACTTGGGAGGCTGAAACAGGAGGATCACAGGTTTGCGGCCAGCCTCAGCTACTTAGTGAGGCCCTCCACAACTTAGTGAGACTCTGTTTCAAAATAAAGAATAAAAAATAGGGCTGGGGGTGTAGCTCGGAGGTAATTTACAATGCCCCTGGGTTCAATCCCCAGTACCACACACACAAAAATATAAATAAATAAAATATAATAAAATGCAGTCGCTAGTGAGTTGTAAGCATCTTTATTGAATCAAGATGCAAGGACTGCTCATGCACTATTCACGGACATGTCTCTTCTGCATTCAAGAGTGCTCGACATCTCCAGTTGAACGTTATCTATAACATGAGCGCTCTTTTAAAGATTGTGCCCATGATTAAATTCCTACTGTGGACTCACAGTAATTTGATAGAAGGGTTTAGCAGCAGGGCATGGGTAAGGAGTCTAGGCTTTGACACCAAGAATGTTTTTGTAATGTTCTTTGCTGAGAGCAGCTCTGTCCACTGCTTTGACCTGATGGTTTGGTTTAATGCACAGTAGACAGCTTTAGAAAGGAAATCACGAATGGGATGGCAAAATCAGTGATGTTGAGTTTTGACAGTTTGTGTAGTGTAAGTTTCTTCCCCAAGTGTCATGCTTTAACAGTAGAATTTTCATCTCACAGCCTGTTAACTGCTTATGAGTGAGGACTGTTGTAAGCCATGAATTGTAGAATTGATGATCATGGCAGAAGAGGTAAATAAACATTTTTGAGGAATTTATGAAGGGAATGTTTATATATTTCAGTAGTATAGGGGCATATTTGGGTTCGTCTTTTGTTTAAAACTTTTTTTCTGGGGACTGGCACATAACTCAGTGATCAAGTGCTCGCCTAACATGTGCAGGTACCTTGGTTTGATATCCAGCACCACCCCTAAAAATGTTTTTTTAATTAACATTTTTTTTAAGCTGGGTATGGTGGCACACACCTATAATCCTGGTACTTGGGAGGCTGAGCAGGATGGACGTAGGTTGGAGGCCAGCCTCAGCAACTTAGGGAGATTCTATTTCAAAATACAAAGGACTTGGGGTGTAGCTCAGAGGTAGAATGCCCTCAGGTTCAATCCCCAGTGCCAATAAGTAAATAAATTAAAATAAAAATTTCCCCTTGATTTTGGAAGTAATAAATTTTAGAAAATTTGGGATAGGAAAGCTAAAGTATATTATAAAAGTAAAAATTATTCCATTATGTAGCTATAGCTTCTGTTAACATTTTATTATTTATTTTTATATGCCTACAAGTAATGGATGTAAACATTGCTAAAATTCTTTTAAGAGTTATAACATCTTATTGTTTGATTTCTTACCACCAACTTCATCTCCCTTTCTTTGAAATTGAAGGGAAATAAAATTTATTTATAAACTTGTGGCATTTCACAAAATAATTTTGAGTTAATATGGCCAAAAATAAGTATGGTGTGGGTTTTTTTCCTTTAATTTTTTTTAATCAAAGAGAAACTGTTGAGTGAGAGAGTGTGTGTGTGTATTTAGCAGAAAAGTAGTACTGATGGACATTTTAAGTTTTATATGATCACTGTTCCTTTCTTAGGTCCTCCAAGGATGTCCCCAAAGGCCCAGCGACACCCTCGAAATCACAGAGTTTCTGCTGGGAGGGGCTCCATATCCAGTGGCCTAGAATTTGTATCCCACAACCCACCAAGTGAAGCGGCTGCCCCTCCCGTGGCAAGGAGCAGCCCTGCAGGGGGGACATGGTCGTCAGTGGTCAGCGGGGGTAGGTATCACGTGGCTGAGGACGTTGCGACTATTCATTTTGTAATTGAACCAGATGTACAAACCACTGAGCTAAAGTTCTGTTTGAGAAAGTATAAGTGTATATGGTAGAAATGGTGAAATAGCCAGGGATACATTTTTATTCTGGGCTCCACCACTTTCATGTTAGAGTATGTCGTGCACACATCTGAATTTCAGTTTTCTCAGTGTACAAAGTCTTTTTTGTATACTTTATGGGCTTGTAATGCAATTCCTGTGAGGTTCATAAGTATGAATATAGTTGGTAGTTGTAAAGTACTACTTTAAGGCAAATACAGTTCATAACAGTATTTGGAGGGACAATATTTTCTGTCTTTTTAGCAGTTTTGTTTATTGATTCATTTCACAAACATGTGTTTTGGGCTCATAGTGCAGTGTGTTTCTACAGCATATGTATATGGCACTAATGCCCAACTCTATTTTCCTTATAAGGGATATTAAATACAAATGAGAGACCCAACTTTTATTTAAGATTAGCCTGAGGGAATATGCTAATAACAGCTTTATAAAAGTGTAAAAGTTACACTTTGACAAGATTTTAGAATTAGGCTAACATTCCTTTGGCTAGTTTGTCAATCCTTGTGTCTATTTTTACTTGATATAAGCTCTCTGCTCAGCTCCTTGCAATGTACATTGATACAATTGTACTATAGATTTCTTTGTACTTTCTGTTTCCTTCCTTGGTCTTCAATTAAGTTTAACAAGAAAATAGAAATTTAAAAAATCTTCTTCAATTGTAATATTAGCCCTTGGCATTACTCAGATAGTCTAGAAGTGAATTTTGTGAGTCATAGCATCATTAGAAGCAGGAGAATAGAGGCACCCCAGAATAGCATCACGGGTTTATGCTTTGCACTGTTTAGCAGGATGACAGTTGGGTTTTATTGTAAGTGACAATTGTTGAATGAAAGTTTCCTTCTGTGATCCTTGTGACCTGAAAAATAACCACTGAAGTGAAAGTGTAACTCAAACCAAACCTTTTTTTTTTTTTGGTGATGGGGATTGAACCCAGGGACATTCTAACTCCGAATTACACCCCTAGCCCCCCCCCCCTTTGTGTGTGTGTGTGATACTGGGGATTGAACCTAGGGGCATTCTACCTCTGAGCCACACTCCCAGCCCTATTTTATTTTTTATTTGGAAACAGGGTCTCACTAAGTTGCTCAGGGTCTTGCTAAGTTTCTGAGGCTGGCCTTGAACCTGTGATCCTCCTCCTGTCTCAGCCTCCCGAGTACTGGGATTACAGGTGTACACCACCACGCCTGGCTCTGTTTTTGCTTTTTTGCATTTTTGGTACTGGAGATTGACCCCAATAGTCTTCTACCTCTGAGTCACACCCCCAGCCCTATTTTATTTTTATTTTTGAAATAGTGCCTCACGAGGTTGCTGAGAGTCTCACTACTTGCTGAGGCTGTCTTGGAACCTGCAATCCTCCTGTCTCAGCCTCCTAAGTACTGGGATTACCAGACTTTTCTCTAAACTTTTGAATCTGAACTCTGCAAATAGATTTATAATGGAATATGAATCCTATTAGACACTTATGTTGAAGTCATATGTAACATCCACCATGTTTGTACGCCGGCCTGCCTATCTGTCATTCAGCACTGGGAATTGAACTCAGGGCCATTCTACCTCCAAGCTACACCCCCAGTCCTATTTTAGTTTTCATTTGGAAACAGGATCTCTAAGTTGCTGAGCCTGGCTACAAACCTACAATCCTCCTGTCTCAGCCTCCCAAATACTGGGATTATAGGTATGTGCCACCACATGCATCTATTTTCTTTTATTATCTAACCATCTTGGCTAAATTGGGTCCTGATTTCCCTCGTTACCACGCAGTAGATCTTGATGCTGCAAGAAAGAGCACCTAGGATGGACTATCAGCTGCTGGAAGTTCACAAGTTCAAGGCCAACTTCAGCAACTTAGCAAGACCCTGTTTCAAAATAAAATTAACAAAGTAGCTTGGAGGTAGAATGCCCCTAGGTTCAATCCCCATTACATATTCCCTAGCCCCCAAAAAATTTTCACTTAAAAGTTAATACGTTGTTAGGAGGGACACTTACTTAGGTGTTAGTAATTCATGTCTTCACATACCTATGTTCTCAAGTACCACCACTTGGACTTCGGGAATAAAAACAGTAGGGTGATAGGATTAAGGGTGGGCTGGCGATCACTGTTTCCCTAGATGTTTACTGAAGGCTTTTTTGATGAAGCGACATTTGAGCTGAGAATGTAATGGATAACTCTTCCTTTACTTCTAGTTCCAAGATTATCTCCAAAAACTCACAGACCCCGGTCTCCCAGACAGAACAGTATTGGAAGTACTCCCAGCGGGCCCGTGCTTGCTTCTCCCCAGGCTGGCATCATTCCAGCTGAAGCTGTGGCCATGCCAGTCCCCGCTGCGTCTCCTACGCCTGCTAGTCCTGCATCCAACAGAGCCGTGACTCCCTCAGTTGAGGGTACGTGAGAAAGGGCTTCAGAGGGTAACATGTGCAAAAAATTCTGTGTTGTCATAGATATGTATTTTGAATACGCATTTAACCCTTTTTTTGTGGTATTGGGAATTGAACCCAGGGGCATTTTACCTCTGAGCTACACTCCCAGCCCTATTTTATTCTTTATTTTGAAACAGGGTCTCAGTAAGTTGCAGAGGGCCTCATTGAGTAGCTGAGGCTGGCCGCAAACCTGTGATCCTCCTCTCTCAACCTCCCAAGTACTGGGATTACAAGCGCGTGCCACCACGCCCGGCAATGTCTGTTGTTATGAAGGTTAACATTCCCAGGATACTAAATAACTATGCAAATATAATTATTGATTTTTCAAATGATGTCTGCAAAGTACAAAAGCCTCTGTTTAAATGAAAATATTTTTTCCAAAAACATAGGAAATCAAAATTGTTGAATGTTTTCCCACTCTTTTAACTTCTGTCTGATTCTGAATTTTTTGTAAACCTTGTTTTTTAGCTAAAGATTCCAGGCTTCAAGATCAGAGGCAGAATTCTCCTGCAGGGAATAAAGAAAATATTAAACCCAATGAAACATCACCTAGCTTCTCAAAAGCTGAAAATAAAGGTTAGTGTTTTAAAAGGTTTTAAGGCATACCTGTGGAAATAGGGAGGAGTATTTATAATTTCATGCTTAATATGGTGTATGTGTGTGTGTGTGTGTGTGTGTGTGTGTCACTAGGTATTGAACCTGGGAGCATTCTATCTCCGAGCTACACCCCCAGCCCTATTTTATGAAACAGGGTCTTGCAAGGTTGATGAGAGCCTCACTGTTTGCTGAGGCTGTCTTCAAACATGTTATCCTCCTGTCTCAGCCTCCCAAGTACTGGGATTAGAGACATGCACCACCACGCCCTTCTAATACAGTGTGTTTTTGGTCCAACACTTTTTTTTTTTTTTTTTTTTTTTTTTGCGGTACTGGGGATTTGAACCCTTGGGCATTCTACCTCTGAACTACACTCCCAGTCCTATTTTTTATTCTTTATTTTGAAACAGGGTCTCACTAAGTTATGGAGGGCCTCACTAAGTAGCTGAAGCTGGCCGCAAACCTGCAATCCCCCTATCTCAGCCCCCCAAGTGCTGGGATTACAAGCATGCACCACCATGCCCAGCTTGGTCCAGCACTTCTTACTTAGTATTGCGTACATATGAATAAATGCTAAAATTTGATAAATGCCAAAATTAATACTCAGAATTGTTTAATTTGGAGGAGGCGATGGTACTGGGGATTGAACCCAGGGTATTCTCTGAGCTACACCCCCAGCCCTATTTTATTTTTTATTTGGAAACAGGGTCTTGCTAAGTTGCTGAGACCTTCAATAAGTTGCTCAGGCTAGCTTTGAACCTGTGATCCTCCTGTCTCAGCCTCCCAAGTACTAGGATTACAGGCATGTACCACCACACAGCTTTCTTTCTTTCTTTCTTTCTTTCTTTCTTTCTTTCTTTCTTTCTTTCTTTCTATCTATCTATCTATCTATCTATCATCTATCTATCTATCTATCTATAATGGGGATTGAACCCAGGGACATTCTACCTCTGAGCTACACCCCTAGCCTTATTTTTTATTCTTTATTTTTGAAACAGGGTCTCACTAAGTTGTGGAGGGCCTCACTAAGTAGCTGAGGTGGGTCTTGGACCTGTGATCCTCCTGTTTCAGCTTCCCAAGTACTGGGGTTACAAGCGTGCGCCACCATGCCCGGCTCTTTTTTGAAACAAAGTCTAAGTTGCTGAGGCTGGCCATGAACCTGCAATCTTCCTGTCTCATCCTCCCAAGTACTGAAGTTACAGGCGTATGCCATCACACTCAGCTCAGAATTATTATTCTTTTAGCTCTGGGTTCAATTCCCAGTACCATACACACACACAAAAATTATTATTCTTTTGATAATAGATCTTATTCTCATTTTGCACACCAAATACTAAAAGACTTTTAAATTAAAGGCTAAAAATAAATCTATTTCTAACAGTTTTTGATTTTACAGGTATATCACCAGTTGTTTCTGAACATAGGAAACAGATTGATGATTTAAAGAAGTTTAAAAATGATTTTAGGGTAAGTGTTATTGACTAATGAATTTTAATTTTAAAAAATAATACACATTAAAATCTTTATATCAGTTTTCAAAAGTGCACTGTGTATACACTTAGAAACTTTAAACCGTGTGTGTAGAAAGCTAAACATTCTTAAAATTCTTTGCCTATCCTAAAATTATGAGATTGTATAAGAGTAATACAGGTTTCAAATGAAAGCGTATAATTCTGACATTTGAAGCCGTCATACAATGTAGCTTATCATTTCATGTCCATTTGATTACCTTGCCTAGTGGAGTTGCACTGTAACAGAACAAGGCGAGTCTTTAATGATCTGTGGTTAGTGGAAGGTATACTGGATCTAGATGCTTTATGGTAGTTGCAGATTTCTACCTTGTGAGCAAATGTATTAGTTTTGGTAGAAATCTTTTATTTATTTATTTTTATGTATTTTTTGCAGTGCTGGATATCCAGGTCCTTGCATATGCTAGGCAAGTCCTCTACCACTGAGCCACATTCCCCGCCCTGATGGCAGAAATCTTTCTATAATATAACTTGTCTGTCTTAAGACAGGCTTTTCTGAACATATCCTTGATAACTTTCATTCTTTTGCACAAAATTTGCTGTAATATACTACAGACATCAAGACTCAAGAAATCTTGAAACTTGGCTTTTAGAAGTGAAAAATGTCATTATCAGCACATACCTATAGTCCCAGTACTTGGGAGGCTGAGACAGAAGGATCATGGGTTCAAAGCCAGCCTCAGCAACTTAGCGAGATCCTGTTTCCAAATAAATAAAATCATGCTGGGGGTGTAGCTCAGAAGTAGAATGCCTCTGGGTTCAATCCTCAGCACCACACACAGAAAAAAATAATTAAAATTAATTTGTTAAGCAGGGTTGACACCGATAATACAAAGGATAATGAATGAATGACCTTAAGCCCCCTACCCAGCTAGTAAAGGCTTCCACTACAAAGTCCTCTTACGCCCTTGCCCTCATCAACTGCTTCAAAGCCCAAGCTCCAAACATGAATAGCTCCTAAAGCAATACATGACACTATTTTGAATAATCTTAAATTTGGTGTAAGAGATGTCATACTGTAGGTATTCTTGCCCATTTGGCTTTTCCTCCCTCAGCATTATTTGTTTTTGCAACCATTCAGTCTGTGTTTATAGTATACTTGTATTGAATTTATTATGTTATGAAGGAAAGGAATATTTTATATCATCTTTATTGAGATATAATTTATATATCAAGCTGGGCGTGGTGGTGCCTGCCTGTAATCCCAGTACTTGGGAGACTGAGACAGAAGGATCCCAGGTTTGAGGACAGCCTTAGCAACTTAGCTAGGCCCTCTGCAATTTAGCGAGATTCTATTTCCAAATAAAAAGTAAAGTAGGGCTGGGGGTATATCTCAGAGGTACAATGCCACTGGGTTCAGTCTCCAGTACGACCTTTTTAAAAAAAGTACATATTATGCACTTCAACCCTTTAATGTATATTTTAGTGCTTTTTAGTATATTTATAATGTTTGTGCAACTACTTGAACATATTCATCATCCCTAAAAGAATCCCCAATACCCTTTAGCAGTCATTCCTCTGTTGAATTGTCTTCCCTTTCTTGTTGAATATCAATTAACTGCAAGTGTGAAACTTTATTACTGGACTCTAAATTGTCCTCCATTCATCTGTATGTCTTATCTATATGCCAGTACCGTACTGTCTTGATTATAGTTAAGATGTTTCAAAAAGCTATCCTTCATTTACCAGAAAACATTTGACCATCATATTATTCAGTCACAACTTTGTGTAAACCTTTGTTAATGCTTGACTCTTAAGTTCTGGGAAGGAATGGCATTTTAAAAGTCCGTCTCAGGCTGGGTGTGGTGGCGCACGCTTTTGTAATCCCAGTACTTGGGAAGCTGAAACCGGAGGATCCGGGTTCACAGCCAGCCTCAGCTACTTAGGCCCTCCGCAACTTAGTGAGACCCTGTTTCAAAATAAAGAATAGAAAAAATAGGGCTGGGGGTGTAGCTCGGAGGTAGAATGTCCCTGGGTTCAACCCCCAGTGCCAATAAATAAATAAATAAATAAATAAATAAATAAATGTCTCTGTGGGATGTTGTCTTACTACTTTTTGGAGTCCGAGTAATCATACATGCTTTTAAGTCTCTCATGAATAACTCCCTGTTCTGTAAGTGAATGCTAGAAAACAAAGGAATGATTTTAGAAAAATGCTTAAACTTTATAATTGTTCTAAGGTAAAATAATGTTAATAGGTTACATTTATTATTTCCTGTGTTCCACACCCTGTTCTCAATGCTTAATGTGCTAGACACCCATTGTCCTAACCTCCCTGAAACAAGTGCTATCATTACCCGCAGTGTGCATGTTAGGAAACTGAAGCAGAGACAAGTTCACTCCTGCGAGCAGTTAGTTGGCGGTGCCGCCTGGCCGCCTGCTATTGGAGCCTCTAGCGGTGCTGTGAGCGGTGACTGACACTGTGTGCACAGTGTGTGCGGACCTGCTCAGTGACTGAATCATGACACCACCCTTGTGACATGCGCGTGCCCGAACTGCGTTTGTCCCAGGCTTTCACTGAGACTGAGACAGACAGGTCACACCTTGTGAGGTTTTAGTTTTTAGCCCCTCGTCCCCACAATTGTCCCTTCAAAGTTTTTTGTAGACTCTATAATATGTATGTGTGGGGTGGTGATTTATTTGTGTAAGGATTGCTAGTAATGTGATCTGCTGAGGATTAATAGTGTGGGTTTAGAGGTAAATAGACCCGGCATTGCATCTCAGCCCCCATATGCCGTCTGTATAACACTGGGGCATGCTGTCTACTTCTCCCCAGCCAAAATGTGCTCATTTAGAAGCTGTTCTTGTGAGGTCCAGAGGGCACATAATGCCTGGTACATAGGATGGGCTGCACGCACAGCATGGTAGTTTTTATTACCAAAATTTAGGTGATCGTCTATCAACATTTTCTTTCTCTCTGAGTCATGTAAGTCTAGTTTGGCTGGGGGGAGGGGTAGAGCATATGCTTTAGCACATGCCCTGGGTTGAATCCCTAGCATCCCCCCCAAAAAAACTTGAATTGCACCTTAAGTTTTCCCACTGATTCACCGTTTGTGAGATGTCAGTAGTCCTATCTACATGAAATAGGGCTGTTGTAAAGACTGAGTGATTCTGTAAACAGTTTGGAAGTATCCAACCCATAGTAAGTACTACAGATAGTTTGCCATTATAAGAAAAACAAAACTCCTATTTTTGCCCCCGCTCAAAGACCCTTGTGCTAAATGCTCTGAAAGTCTTCTGTGACATACAATTGGTCTATTTGTATGTAGCCTAAAGATTTTTGTCAGCCGGGCGTGGTGGCGCATGCTTGTAATCCCAGTACTTGGGAGGCTGAGACCAGAGGATCCAGGTTCGCGGCCAGCCTCAGCTACTTAGTGAGGCCCTGTTTCAAAATAAAAAGAATAACAAAAAATAGGGCTGGGGGTGTAGCTGGTAGGTAGAAAACCCCTGGGTTCAATCCCCGGTACTGCCAAAAAAACAACAAAAAAAGATTTTTGTCAACAAATGCAAGACTAAATAGTTCCTATATTGTGACTCAGATTGCCACTGGACCCAATTAACTGCCCCTGTCAACTTTGACCTCAGTTGGTTGAGACTTTGTAGCTGTACTTGTGATGTGGTGACCTTTGTCGTGCCTTGAGCTGCACAGTGCTGTTGCCTGGCCACTGTGGGCTCAGCAGGGACACCTTGGGGACTGGTTGCCCTGCCAAGGCTGAGGAGGGAGGTATCTCTTTAGGTCATTACAGCCGCCCAGGCTGCTGCTTGTATCTGATCTCAGTTTGGTGTTTACTGCTGCTGCTTGCTGCCCTTTTCTTTTTCTGTTCATTTCTTTTAACCATCTCTGGTTTTTTGTTTTTTTTTTTTGGTGGAGGAAGTCATCTCGAATCATCTTTAGCCAGGAATAGCATGTATTTCTTCTGGTCTGCAGACTTGAAAGCCCTGTCACTTATTCCACTAGCGCCTGTGTCTTCTCTTCTTGACCCCTTGGCTTCGAGTTTGCTCACTTTCGGGTTTTAGAGGTTCTAGCTGCTCAGCGTTCTAGTCAGATCACCCCTGGAGTCCATCTGCTCCTGACCTCCCATATCCACTAGGCCCACAGTTTGCTGCAGCCTCCACCATGGTCTCTACACTGTCACTTGGCCACCCTTCGGATCGCTTCCCACAAAGCTGACCACGCGCTGGGATCCGTCCGTGCGCCCCCGCGCCGGGCTTGCAGTGCTCCTCTTTGTGTACTGTAAGTCGGTCAGTGCTCTGCCCCTCTTTGAATTCCTCAGTGACTTACTACTTTGGAAATTACAAGCTTGTGTCGACAGCATGGCCTTTATGTTCCCTTATCATCTCATTCCTCATGGCCCCTTGGCCACTGTGCCTCATTGCTGCCTCTGGGTGTCACCCGTGCTCTAGTCACTAGTGCTTTTCTGTTCGATGATGGAGCCAGCTTTTCCCATGCCTTTGGATTTTAAACATGCAACTTCTTTTTCTTAGGGTTTTTTCTTTTTTTGTCATACTGTGGATTGAACCCAGGGGCATTCTACCTCCGAGCTACACCTCCAGCCCTATTTTATTTTTATTTTGAAACAGGGTCTTGCTAGGTTGATGAGAGTCTCACTACTTGCTGAGGCTGTCTTCGAACCTGCAAACCTCCTGCCTTAGCCTCCCAAGTATTGGGATTACTAGCATGTACCACCACGCCTGGCTGAGTATTCTCTTTTCCGAACACCTCTCCTAAACATTGTTCATAGATTAGATGACAATTCCCATTGAGAAGCCTTCCCTGCCTAGAGGTTCCTTTTTCTGTAGACTCACGTGGCATTTTTTTTTATTACATTTTGTTGGCAAGTGTCTGATCTTAGTCAGCAAGTCTAGGAGGATAGGAAATATTTTATGTTCTGCATACCCAGTAGTTGTACTTGCTGACATGGCGTAGGCGCCCAGTAACTATATACTTTTGAGGCTAGGATGTTCAAGTGCTTTGATGGCTATGGTGTGCTCTATGATATTCTATTATTATTGCCTTATAATAACTACATTACTCTTAAAATAGGGAAAAAGCCTTTTTCAAAACATTTCATGCCCACAGATGGTATTAATTTGCTTGTACATTTGGAGAAAATTGATTACTAGAATTATTTAACATATTTAAGTATAATTATTTCCTTTATTTAGTTACAGCCAAGTTCTACTTCTGAATCTATGGATCAACTACTAAGTAAAAATAGAGAGGGAGAAAAATCAAGAGATTTAATGAAAGACAAAATGGAAACAAGTGCTAAGGATTCTTTCATTGAAAACAGTAGCAGCACCTGCCCCAGCGGCAGCAGCAAGCCCAGCAGCCCCAGCCTCTCCCCTTCCATACTTAGCAACACGGAGCACAAGAGGGGCCCTGAGGTCACGTCCCAGGGGGTTCAGACATCCAGTCCAGCATGCAAGCAAGAGAAAGACGAGAAAGATGAAAAGAAAGACGCTGCTGAGTGAGTAAACTTGGAATTTTTTTTTTTTTTTTTTTTGCGGTACCAGGGATTGAACCCGGGGCGTTCTACCTCCGCGCTACGCCCCTGGCCCTATTTTTTTTATACTTTATTTTGAAACCAGGTCTCATGAAGTTTCGGAGGGCCTCACTAAGTAGAGAGAGCAAGAGAGAGAGAGAGAGAGAGAGCTGAGGCTGGCCGCGAACCCGGATCCTCCGGTCTCCGCCTCCCAAAGTACTGGGATTACAAGCGTGCGCCACCACGCCCGGCGCTAAACTTGGAATTTGACACTATTATTCACAAATCTTATTTTAAAGGTATTCTGTCATTCCAACTCAAGAATCTCTCTGAACTTTCATAATGCTTTATAAGTAGGTATTATTTAAGATGCCATTTCTTAAACCAGTTGGTTGTAAATAATACCTAATTATAAAGCATTCTACCCTTACTACTCTTCCCTTTCCCCCCAGGGCAAAAAACTAGGCATGAATCTAGAAAAGCTTTTTCTGTGAATGTTCACAGTTTGGGGGACCTGTCTCCTGTGGACTCTGGTCAGTATTCACCCTGATTTGCTCCCAGGACTAATAACTGCTATATCCAAGAAGAAGAGAATGAAGTATCTGGTGCTCCTTCTTGGGATTCAAAGTGTTTTCCATCAGAAACAATGTTATACTTAAGGTTTAGATTTGTTAAGATAAACTTAATTCTGCACATATGGTATATTATCCATTAAATGGGCTTCTATGGTCTAACCTCAGACCCTCACCACTACTGATTTATGTGTTCTGGGTACCATACAACCTAGTTACAGCTGATCTTTTGGGATGCAACCTGTTAAGTTGGGGGACTGATTATTCTTTGGTTTGAATAATAACTTTTTATTAGAGCAATGATTTTTTCCAACATATAAAAAATATCTTGTTAAATTAAAAATTATTGCATGCTACAGAACTATATATTAAGTATTGCTTTTGAGGATATTTTATGAGGGGCTACTGTCTTTTTTTTTTTGCGGTACCGGCGATTGAACCCAGGGGCGTTCTACCTCCAAGCTATACCCCCCCGGCCCTATTTTTTATACTTTATTTTGAAACCGGGTTTCACGAAGTTGCGGAGGGCCTCATTAAGTAGAGAGACAGGGAGAGAGAGAGCTTAGGCTGGCCGTGAACCCAGATCCTCTGGTCTCTGCCTCCCAAAGTACTGGGATTACAAGCATGCGCCACCACACCTGGCTGGGGCTACTGTCTTTTTAGCTCAGGTATTTATTTATTTATTTATTTATTTTATTTATTTATTTTTTTTTGCGGTACCGGGGATTGAACGCAAGGGCTTTCTACCTCCACACTACACCACCGGCCCTATTTTTTATACTTTATTTTGAAACCGGGTCTCACGAAGTTTGCAGAGGGCCTCACTAAGGAGAGAGAGAGAGAGAGCTGAGGCTGGCCGCGAACCCGGATCCTCCGGTCTCCGCCTCCCAAAGTACTGGGATTACAAGCATGCGCCACCACGGCCGGCTTAGCTCAGATATTTATTGATTGCTTTTGAGATAAGCAGTTGTACATGACTCAAACTTTAAAAAAAAATGTCCAAATCAGGCATGGTGGCACACGCTTGTAATCCTAGTACTTGGGAGGCTGAGACTGGAGGAATGCAGGTTCAAGGACAGCCTCAGCAATTTAGTGAGGCTCTTAGCAACTTAATGAGACCCTGTTTCCAAATAAGGAATAAAATCTGTCTGGGGATGTAGCTCGGAGGTAGAATGCCTCTGGATTCAATCAATTCCCAGTACCACACACATAAAAAAATGTCCTTGTGTGACCTGTTTCTTTATCAGATTAAAGAGTGGGTAACGCGTATTCTAATAAAGAGGATTAATGGTCTTCTAGTGAGAATTTTTTTAACTTACAGATGTTTACAGAAGATTTGAGAGAAATATAAATTCCATGCAGACTTAACTGGCCTTTGTGTTTTTTTTCTGGTTTAGGCAAGTTCGGAAATCAACACTGAATCCCAACGCAAAGGAGTTCAATCCGCGCTCCTTTTCACAGGTAAGTTTATCAATTTCTTTGAGGTAATCTAATCTCTAAGGAGAGTTAGCGTATTTTAATTAGTATAATTAGTAATAGTCTTTTTCCCATAATGGCCATCTAAATTCAGTTCTAGCATGCTAAAGCAACTCTCTTTTTCTTGTGTGGTCGCTAGTGAATATTTTTCTCTTTATTTACCTTATTCGGGTTGTATTTGTGGTTTTGTTTTGTCTGTAATGCTGGGGATTGAACTGTCACTCTGATCACTGAGCTACACCCCTAATGCTTTCCTTCTTTTTTTTTTTTTTTTGAGTCTGGGTCTTGCTAAGTTGCCTAGACTGGCCTTGAACTTGAGCTCCTATGACCTCAGCCTCCAGAGGAGCTAGGATTATAGGCATGTGACACTGCATCCAGCACTGATGCATGTTTTTTAGCCATAAACAAGATTTTAGTTTTGTCATCAGTTGGATGTGATTTGGAGCTCATCTTTGAATCTTTCTGGCTCACAATTTGGGATACACTGTTGTTTTTCTACTGAATTCATAAAAAGAAAGTTTTTTTTTTTTCTTTGTGTAATTACTGGGAATTGAGTCTTGGGCCATTCTACCTCTGATCCCTTATTTTATTTTGAAAACAGGATCTTGCTACATTCCTGAGGGCCTCAGTAAGTTGCTGAGGCTGGCTTTGAACCTGCCTCTGTCTCTCCCTCCCAAGTACTGGCATTACAGGTGTACGCAACCACGCCCAAACAACTTATTTTTTCATTGGCAAAAGTTTTACTTTCGTTTTATACCAAAGCAGTTTTTTGTTTTGTTCGAGACATTTATTTTCTGTGGTTTTTGTTTTCTTTTTGTTTTTGTAGTCCTGGGGATAGAACCCAGGGCCTCCCACATGTTAGGCCAACACTCTGCTATGGAGGTGCATCCCCCAATTTTTTTGTTTTACAGCATTGGAAATCAGACCCAGGGCTTCATGCATGCTAGGCTGTTCTTTGTTTGTTTGTTTCGGTTTTCTTTTTTTTTTTTTTTTGTGGTACTGGGGATTGCACTCAGGGGCATTCTACCTCTGAGCTATGTCCCCAGCCCTATTTTATTTTTATTTGGAAACAGGGTCTCACTAGGTTGATGAGAGTCTCACTAGTTGGTGAGGCTGTCCTTGAACCTGCGATCCTTGTGTCTCAGCCTCCCAACTACTGGGATTACAAGCATGCGCCACCATGTCCAGCTTGTTTTTTCAAGAAATGGTACTAGTTAAAAGAGAATAACAATTATAAAGATTGGGAAATCAGCCTGCAAACTGCAATAATAGTTAACTTTCCGTCTTGAGATAGTTGAATTTATTTTTGCTTTGTAGCCAAAGCCTTCTACGACCCCAACTTCGCCTCGGCCCCAAGCACAACCTAGCCCATCTATGGTGGGTCATCAACAGCCAACTCCAGTTTATACGCAGCCTGTTTGTTTTGCACCAAATATGATGTATCCTGTTCCCGTGAGCCCAGGCGTGCAAGTAAGTCATAGGATTCCACGTTCACTTAGCCACCCTCCTCGTTTGTAGTTGACACACAGGCACTCTAGATTTTCAGTGACCTGAGGCATGGTGGTATTCCAGAAGTATTCAAAAGAGGGCGGAGGCATGGCTGTTGTGCTGTGTTGTTAGTGTAAGGACCTGACCTGCGAATGTTTTCTGGTGAGAACGATGGGTTCGACTTGCTGTAGTTTGGAGCTTCTCCTTTTAGCTCTGGATATGATTTTATTTTTAAATGACTTGGAGAATTAGCAAGTATTTCTCTAACAAGATAAAACTTAGGAGAGAGTGCTAGAATACATTCTTATCATAAGAGCCTAATGTTATTTTTTTTAATTCCCTTAAGCCTTTGTACCCAATACCCATGACGCCCATGCCCGTGAATCAAGCCAAGACATATAGAGCAGGTAAAGGTGAGAAGAATCGTGCCTGTGTTTGCTTGTGGTCTGCACGCTGCATGAAATGGGCAGCTCGCTTCATCATGAATATTCACAGCCTGAATTTGACTTTTAGTTTTTATTTTGTGGCACTGGGGATTGAACCCTGGGGCATTCTACCTCCAAGCTACACCCCCAGCCCTATTTTTAATTTTTATTTTGAAACAGGGTCTCGCTAAGTTGCGGAGGGCCTCACTAAGTAGCTGAGGCTGGCCGCGAACCCGCAATCCTCCTGTCTCAGCCTCCCAAGTACTGGGATTACAAGTGTGCGCCACCAACGCCTGGCTTAACTTTGGCTTTTTTTTTTTTTTTTTTTTTTTTTTTTT
>PVJS01004649.1:0-68035 GCA_004027185.1 Glis glis
TATAAGCTAATTAGCCTAAATTGATCCTTCCTCAATGTATGCCTGTATTGAGACATTACTTTATCCCACGCATACCTATTTCTCCAGAGCTAATTAGATGAGCGCCCAGGCTGCTGTGTCCCAGTGACCTTGTGTGCCAAGGCTACGGGGCCAGCACAGGGGCAGTACTGAGCGCTGCTCACTGTGAAGCCCTAGACCAGGTGCCAGGCCTCCTTCTCACCTTCCTGTTCACCATGAAGCCAGGGACCAGGTGCCAGGCCTCCCCTTCACCTCCCTGCTCACTGTGAAACCAGGTGCCAGGTCTCCCCCTCACCTCCCTGCTCATCATGAAGCCAGGGACTAGGAACAGGGCCTACCCTCACCTCCCTGCTCATCATGAAGCCAGGGACCAGGTGCAGGGCCTCCCCTCACCTCCCTGCTCACCGTGAAGCCAGGGACCAGGTACCAGGCCTCCCTCTCACCTTCTAGCACATCCAGCAGCATGAGCTCAGGGCTGGACTCCCCCCTCACCCTCTGCCTCTCCTTCCAGCCTGCCCTGGCGTCTGGGACAACATCACATGCTGGCGCCCTGCGGATGTCGGAGAGACAGTCACCGTGCCCTGCCCCAAAGTGTTCAGCAACTTCTATAGCAAGCCAGGTAGGGCTGCAGCCTTGATTCTCTGCCATCCATGCATTCACTCACCTCTGTGAATCCTTGGAGCCATCATGGCAACCTGGAGCTGGGGCCACACTTCCTTTGGCAACCTCTAGCCACTTCTTCCCAGGGGAGCCCGGGAACAGCTGGGCCATGCTGGGGTGAGTGCTGGCTTGCAGGAGCAGGAGAGCTTCATCCCCTCAAACCCACATAGGGAGCGGGGTGGGGGTATGAAGGGAGAGGCCGGTGGTATTGTTCAGGAGCCTGTGAAGCAGAGAGAGCCTGGCTGTGGTCCCACTGCCAGCCCGCCACAATGGTTCTGCAAGTGCAGGTGTGCTGTAGGGTCTGAGCCTCAGGCTGTGCCCCAGGGCTCAGGCAGGTGCTGGGGTGATCAGCCCACCCAGGCCCTCGTTTTCCTTTCTGCCACTCATGTGGATGCAGAGGATACTGGTGCAAGTTAACATACAACTTGAGAGTATTTGGGAGCAAACAGTGGGTTCCAAGATCACAACCGCCTTTGCTACTTGTGATTTAACCCTTAATCCTACAGTCATTCTCCTCCCACCACCAGCCAAGTGGAGCTTCCCTGCTGCTTCCCAGCAGGAGAGTGCGGGCAAGTGGGGAGGCAGGGGAGTGACCCCCAGGATCTGGGGCAGAAGAGGCCAGACCGCGCTGGCCCCAGAGGGACAGCTCTCGCGGTGATAGAACATCAGACTCTGATAAGAATTTTCATTATGCTCCAAACTAACAGCGCTTACAGCTATAACAGTTACAATATTAACTTGTATTTCTGTTGCTTTATGCCACGGTTCATCCACTGGTGTTTCTCAGCCCTGCCCAGCCTTCCTGGAGGGTTGCGTGAATTGACAGGGACACTGCATTTTAGGATTGCCACATTGCCATCACGGACTGGCAGTTAACACACCTGAACTTTACTTTCCAGGAAACATAAGTAAAAACTGCACCAGTGATGGGTGGTCGGAGACCTTTCCCGATTTCATCGATGCATGTGGTTACAGTGACCCCGAGGACGAGAGCAAGGTAGGCTCCTGCGAGATCTGCAGCTGCGCCCCACATCCTGGCATCCCCTTGGCCTCGAGAGCCACTGGGGTTCTGTTGCTCTGATCAGGGGTGGCTTCCTGTCTCCAGAGCGTCTGCCTGGGTCTGCGCCTGGCGACTTGCTGACTGCCCTACAGTTCTGGAAACTTGGAAGGTGGTCTCCTTTCCCTGCGGCTAGTGTCTGGGGGTAGAGACACCACTTTCCCTGCACACCCTCAGCATTCCATTCCTGTAGCAGATGTGACCAGAATTAGGCACTTTCCCAAGCTCAGAGACTAGATCGGCCTTATGGAGAGTCGTTGAGGTAGCAGCAGTGCTGGGTCACAGGGACCCTGTGTTCAAGGGGGCCTCGGGAACTGTGTTCCTGTGAATCTTCCTGCTGGAATATGAATGTTGGTGACTGGGAATTGTGAAGGGAATCTGTCCTCAGCCTGTACCTCTCTGTCCAGCCCTGTGGTGCCTGCTCTCCCAACCCAGACGCTCACCGGCAGCGCACGCAGCCATGACTCACCATGTGTCATTACCAGACAGATGGCTGTCCCCTCACTAGGCACCATCATCTCCCTGCTGCCCCGGTGGACATGAGCACCTAATAAGCCTGTAGTCAGGTGTGTGCAAAGGTGTGCTACCTGCACAGGTGAGGTGCCAGGTGTGGGGAGCCTCAGGGTGTGATGAACTGCGTGATCCCTCCCCAGGCCCACAGACAGGGAGAGAGGACCTGCCCCTCACCTGCAGGGTGCCCTCCTGTTACCCGGTAGTAATTCCAGCTTGATCCTTGATCATCCAAGTGAAAGAATCCAAACAAAGTACGAATGGGGGAATATAAGAGGTTTATTTTGGGACAATGGGAACAGTGTCAAAGAAGGCTGTGAAAGAAGAAGGGAGTGTTGGTATGTCCCACAGAAAAATGCCTGGAATGGGCCACTTTCTGGAGTGGACACCGTGTGGGGCTCTTCACTTGGAAAGTCTTGTGTTTCCTCTGGACTCCTCCTTCCTCGTGTATGTTTATTTGGGGTGGTGGGTTGTCGTCTTCATACCATACCTTAGTGCATCTGCATCCGCGCTGTTTTCGCCCTGTTGGAGACTCTCCCATGGGCGGTTCTCTGAGTGCAGCTGTGTCCATGCAAAGGGCCTGCTTAACTCTTTCTTCTGGTGCTTCAGGTCCTCGGATCCAGGTCCATCCTGATTTTGCCCACCTGCTTATTTCTATCTGGACACTGGTAGATGCACGAGGTGCTCCCTGGTGGTAGCTACCCTCCCTCCTTTCCTGCAAATGTCTTTCCTTCCTCTCTTCACTGGGATTTATAGCTCAAATCTGGTTCTTTTCCACTGAGTTAGGAAATCACTCTGCTTTAGCAGTATCCCACTGTTGGAAGATAACACTCCTGTCCTAGGGCTTTGAATGTGTACCGTGAACCACACCCATTACCCCTCTTACTCATTCCGTCTTGATAATACCCACTTCATAGACAGAGAAACTGAGGCTAGAGAAATGCTGGGAGATGCTCCCCCTCGTGGGGCCCTGTGTTTGGCACTATAGTCTCCCACCTCTTACCACCCTGCTGAACGGAGCCGCCCTGACCCACTGTGCTCCGCAGCTGCGTGGTGGACATTCCAGCCCTGGGCGGCCACACCTGCATGAGGACAGTGCCAGCCCTTTCCACCCACAAAATGCCACCAAGAAGGTGCTGCTGCCGACCTACCGTGTGGAGTCCAGCTGCATGTCAGCAAGCTGTCCCTCACTCCTGACCTACTTAGGATGGCTGCCCAGGAGCACCCCACACAGGGGAGCACAGAAGAGCACCCTGAGTGGCACAGCCTCTCCTGCCCCAGCAGCTCTGGCTCCCTCTCATCAGCCTCTTACTTTCTCCCCAGATTAGTATTTCCATTGGATTCCCGCTTGCACATGGCAAATTCTGCCCTGGGTGTTGTGTGTGCAATCATTACTGGCCTCAAAATTTACTAAATTTAAGAAAACTAAGTAACCTCTACAAAAGCCACAGGCCTGGCTGCATGTGGAGAGATCACAGACAGAATGGAATGATGCCAGGAGTCCCTGCAGGGAGAGCAGAGAGGAGCCATCCATGCATGGTGCCTCCTCTGGTGGAGGAGCCCAGGAGCAGAGTGAGCACCATGGCCCAGCCCTGTCCTGTGGGTCTCCGTGACCTCCGCCAATCTCCCATCTGCATCCCTCCAGGACCGGCTCCAAGCTCCCGCTTCCAGCCCCAGCCTCAGGGCTGGAAGTTTTCAGTGGCTGAATGAAGGTCTGCCCCCAGGAGGGTCTGCAGGACCGGACTGTGGTGCTACTCTGTCAGCTGGTGGCTCTCAGCCAGCCCAGGAGCAAGCTCCTGGTCATGGAGCGTGGCAGGTCCAGAGCCACTCTGGGCCCTGCTGGCCAGTGCCCTGGTGGAGCTGAGGATCAGGAGCCACCCCCTGGATAGTGTGGCTCTGCGGGGAGGGACCACGCCATAGTGGCTAGAGTGAGGTGGACACACTCATCCCGCCATGGGCGTGGACGTCGAGGCTTGTGTCCATCCTGCTGCCTCTCACTGATGCCGGGAGATTTTGGATGAGGCTCCTGGTCTGACCCGGAGGCTCATATGCACCTAGGTGTCTGGACCGGCTGAGCTGCTGCTGGGCTTCACAAGGCTGCTCCCAAGCTGTGCATCCTGACCCAGGCATTGAAAGAATGTTCTCAACCTCTGAGCCCCGACCCACAGGGAGCTGCTTTTCCTTCTGGGTTTGAGGTTCATCTCAGGCACAGATGACTTAGGGCCTTGGGTTGGAAGAGTGGGACCAAAGCAGCGGAACCTCCAGGACCTGCCCCGTGCAGCCACCACCCCTGGCCCAGTGGTCCAAGATGGCACAGGGCCAGGCCATGTGGGGAGGCAGCACTTCCAGGGTGGGGGGGGGTGGCCCCCACGTGGCTCCTGGGCTGTGCCTTTGCCTGCATAGCTCTTAAAGAAAGAGCACCTCTGCTAAATTTAGCCGTTTGGCATTTCAGTCTTCCATGTGTCAAGTGGACACATTTCTTCCATATTATGCTGTATTCCCAAAATGCTCACACCCTCTCCTACAAGCTCCCACCGCTGGACTGCTCTCTCTCCTGACTGCCCTTGGGCTCCCCAGGGTTCTCATGCCTCAAGCCACCTGCCCAGGGTCCACCGTTTGGGGATGTTCAGTCAGGAAAGGAGCCCTGAAAAGAAGGAGCACCCTCCAGGTGTCAGACCCCAGCGTATTCGCCCGAGGCACATGCGCCATGCTCAGCGCTGCAGGGTAAACTCAGCTTCTGACAAGATCCAAAGCAGCATCTTTCATCTCCTTTGGAGGCCAGAGAGGCCCACCCCTCCCGCTGTGAGCTGCGCTCCATGCCGGGACCCTGGGCTGGGGATAGTGAGGTTTGCTATGGACAAGGCATGGTGATTTGGGCAGGATGGGTCAGGAGCTGCACATGCATATAGTGGGGCAGAGAGCTAGACCCATGGCTGCCCTCAGGAGCCCTGAGGCCTGCCAGAAATCAGCTCTTGACACAAGGCACAATCGGCTGTTCATGCTCATTTTAACTGTGCGCAGTTTCACAAGTGAATGGATGATCTCGAGGCCAGAGGAGAGGGCAGGAGGAGGATGAAGGAGCCCCCAGACGCCCATGCCAGGGACAGCTGGTGGGCCTCCAGGTCCTCCAAGTCCTGAAAGAATTTAGGGAAGATCATCCCAAAAGAAGGTGGTTAGAGGTACTGAGGTTGAAGTCAGCATATCTAGAAAACCAAGGGCAACGGAGCGTGTGCTGGGATAGCATCCAGTCTGGGCACCCAGCTAGCCAGGGAAGCTAAGGCCAGTGCCGGGAGAAGGCCCCTCTAGTCAGCTCGGGTCACTGTGGCAGCATGGGCTGGGATCCAGCTATACACGGTCAGTTGGGAGACTCTGTGGCTGCACCCTAGCCAAGGCTACACTCTGGGATCCTGTCCCCACTTACTCCACATCCAGGACTCGTGTGAGCAGCTTGTGTGGGGTGCAGGTGGCCAGCTCTGGGAGTGGCTCTGGGGACAGCCCACAAGGATGAGACCAAGAATGCCGGCCACCCTCCTGAGCATCGCAGATCCTGTATGCCAGGGACAGGTGGCACAGGTGGTGGGGGCCATGGACTGCGGGAGGGAGACCAGGGCTTGGAGAAGTTTACCCCAGCCAGTCGTGGCCAGGACACCTCCAGAGACACCGGGTCATCACTGGGTCATTCTGCCAGTTTCTCACAGGGCACACAGCACAAGTTTCAGGACCAGAAGTTCAGAGCCCTAAGAAAGAATGAAGACCTGAGAACTAGGAGGAGGAAGGGTCAGAGGAGGTCAGCCCACTGACTGCCACACTGTCAGGTCCTGGGGCTGGGGGTCCAGCGGGGACAGGGTGGTCAGCAGGTAACAGGACCAGCGCTGGCGATGCAGAGGCACTGGGGGCCTCATTACTGTGCTCTCCCTTCTACATGCCCTGTTGTTGTATTTTCTACTTTCTCAACAATGGGCATGTGTTACTTTTGTACTTAAATAAAATCAAATTAAATCCTTAAAAATAATACTTACATTTATACCAAGTTTGTCTTTTGACTCTGGATTTTGTTGGGACTGTGAGGACTCATCTTCTTGTCTTTTAACCTGTTGTGAAGTAGTTTAGTTCCAGAGTACTGCGGGGACCCGATGGTGTAGCCAAGCTTCTCACTGCGGCGTGCGTGGTCCACCAGGCATGAGGGTTTTTGCATCATTTCCTGAGAGCAGGCTGTCTTCCTCTGCACCTCGGTACTGTGATCAAATCTAGGAAATTGAGCATTTCTGCAATGCTGCTACCTCCCCTGCCGCCTCCTCCAGTTTCATCCACTCACCCTGGCATTTTCTAGGGTGTTTTCCCCAGGACAAGACAGGACTGTGTGTCCTGGTGCCCCGGTGGCTCCTCAGGCCTCCAGCTGGGAGCATCCTTCATCTCTCTCTTGACACTGGCGTGTGACAGTTATGTCACCCAACGACTGTGTGCTGGAGTTTCTCTAGGGTCTTCTGATTAGATTCAGGTGATCTGCCACACACATTTTTTTTAAGCAAATTTGGAAGCAAGCAAAGGCTCTCAGTTCTAGGCCAGTCACCTTGTTTTTTAAAAATCATAAACTCCATGCACGAAACAGGACTCAGTGAGAGTAAAAATGCTACAAAACATCTATGGCTGTTCCTTTACCTCAGAAATGTCCTGTTTAGGTTTTAAAATAAAATCTGGGCTCCCCATCACCCTCCACCCAAAGTAACACTCCGTGCAGCTTCTTAAAGCAAGCTGACAAGGCAGGGGCAGGAAATCTTGGTGATTAAGTGCTCAGGCCTGGCAACCCCTGATTACGCTGGGTGTCACACTGGAGACACCAGGGCCCCAGGGCCCCACTGCAGTTACTCTGCCAGCCTGGAACTGGCGTTTCCACTGCAGAGGCCTCTCCCGGGGAAGCAGCCTTCATCCACAGCAAGGATGTAGCCCCTCCTCCCCAGGCCCCAGCAGGCCCAGGGCAATCCTGCCTTCCCCCAGAGGCTGCCTGTGTCTTCTTGGTGTCCCTATGGAGCCCATGCCCACCTATTCCTCAGGCAGGGAGATAGAGGGTGAGCACCCTGGTGCATCCTAGGGATGGGGACAAGCCAGGCAGGCTGCTGGTGGCAGCTGGGCCTCCTGTGTCACCCCACACTGACCCAGGGAGGATCCCCACAGGTCCTAGCTCCACCCACTGGCCCCTCGCCTCACTGCCCCTCATTTAAGCCCTTAAAAATAATACTTACATTTATACCAAGTTTGTCTTTTGACTCTGGACTTTGTTGGGACTGTGAGGACTCATCTTCTTGTCTTTTAACCTGTTGTGAAGTAGCTTCGTTCCTCCTACCAGGCTGGGAGGAGCACAAGTGCAGGATGGCGGGTGCACGGGGTTCTGTGGGAAGCAGCCGCACGGTGTTCACAGGACGCTGGGTTCCTGACCTGAGCGCGGCGAATTGTGGCCACTGGATTAGAAGGTGGATCCCTTTGTTGTCAGCATGTTTCCCTCACAGAATCAACCACATAGCAGGGTCTTTTCCTGGGCCTGTGCCAAGCATCAGCTCCACACTCACTCTTCCCGTAGCTTATCTCATTCAATTCCAACAACCCCAGGATGAAGTGCCACTCCCACCATGACCCAACCACAGGGCCACAAAGCCAAGAGCACAACCACAGACTCCTCAGAATTTGAACCCGTCAGCCCAGACGCTGACTGACCGGCGACAGCTGTCACCACGGTGCTAGTGATTGGCGTGTCCTCAGCGTCCAGTGGTGGTGTGATTGGCCAGTGAGGAA
Organism: Glis glis; assembly: GCA_004027185.1. NCBI lineage: Eukaryota > Metazoa > Chordata > Mammalia > Rodentia > Gliridae > Glis > Glis glis. Next base: position 8,033 of record PVJS01004649.1, read on the forward strand.
GCCCGAGGCAGGCCATCAGACACTCATGACACATGTTCCCTCATCTGTGCAGCAAAGTAAATCCTCTGAGCCTGGCCACTGCCTCATCGTGAAGGGGTCCCAGCCAGTCAACACTGCTCACCGCCCTGAGCATCGGTAGGGCAGGTCTGCGGCTGCGTTTGTAGGAGGCGTTCCACCTGCTGGTGCCAGTAGGAGTCCACAGGGGGTCCTTGGGGAGGGACTTTAGCATCACTCTGCTGTACTGCCAGCTCTCTTCTGTGGCCTGTCCAAAAGGGATGAGGGGCTGGGGACACAACGGAAGAACCTCTCAGCTCAGGGGAACCCGCACTCCTTGTCAGTGGTTCCTGGAGAGCAGTCTCATGCGCATCAGGCTTGTTTTGTGGGAGCAACCCAGGGCCTTCCTGTCCAGTCCTGCCAGCATTCCACACAACCTGGGCCGCCTTCCGTGACACTTGGCAGCAGGAGGGAGATGCCGAGTGTGTCTGGGTTGTGTTTGTTTTCATTTGCTTTGGAATCCCTGTCTTGTACTTAGACGCATGACAGTTGTTTTCTTCCCATGAGAATGCACGTGCCTGTTCTCAGGACCAGCTGAGACAGGAGCTGAGGACAGACCGCTGGCGTCATAACCAATCTCCAAGATCACTTGCTGAGCGGAAATCAATCACTGTTGCATGTTATTGCCTCATGATACATAACTTTGGTGATAACTCTCTGCCCAGCATTATGCCAGCTTGTGGCAAGGGGTGCGAAGAACAGTGGGAACCCCATCCCAAGTTGCAGAAAATACAGGTGCTGGGACCTCTCGAACATGACCAGGCCCCATCCTGCCTGCTGAGGCCCAGACAGTGACCACAAGTCCACTCCTGGGCCTTCTCTGCAGAGCCAGACCTGGTGGAGGGACCAGAAGCTCTATACTGTTCAGGGAGCATGTATTGTGGCCTCAATGGAGCCTGAGCTTCCTGCCCTGCTGTCCTCCTGACCTTGCTGTCAGGCTCCTAACACTTTCCCCTAGGCTTCCCAGTTCCCTACCCGTCACCATTTTTCTTCACCACTGAGGGCCCCTGCAGTTTCTGCCACCCAAAAAGTTCCACCCTGCTTGGGCCTCAGCAGTTTGGTCTCATCTTTTCTCCAACCTCTGAGCTGCTGCAGAATTCAGTCAGAAACATGGCTATGTGGTGTGGGGTCTTGTCTACACAGGAGCAAAATAGACCCTAAGTATCACTCAAGTTTTTCTTTTGCACCCACAGTGCCCAGTGCAATGTGTTGGTGGGTAAAAAGATCATTACTAAATGGGCCTGGAAGAAATAAGTAGCTTCTTGGACAGGGATGACTCACAGATGGCAGGCAGGATGTCCAACTGGATGTCTCCAACAGGGTGTCTCATCTGGAGAGCGCAGGGAGAAGGCAGAGGCAGGCTTCCACCTGAACCCTCACCCTAACCCCGAGGTGTTCACCTGCAGGGGGGCACCGCGGGCAGCCAGTCAGGAACTCTTGGACCCTGCCTTCTTGATTGCTCGGGACCCAGGATTAGACACATTTCATTCAGGGTCACAGTGAAGGTGGTTCACAAGCTGCAGCTGCTCTTCATTTTTAAAATGTTAGTTGTTGCTCACTAAATGGACTACATAAGCTACTGAGGGGGAATGGACAGAGACCTGCATACCAAGTCAACACACCCTAGGCTCAGGGAAGAGGGGGCTGTTGGTGACTTGGGTTTGGAAACGCTGTGTGGACCAGCCATCTTGGGGTGGACCCCATGGCTGTTGCCACCCCGGTCCAGCTGTTTTTGTAGAGAGCTGGGATTGTAGGGACTGGGCAGCCCCTGTCCCTTGCCCTTGATTTGGAGGTCAGAGCACACCTGCCTGGTTCACAGGAAACAGCAGCCTCTCCCCAGACACCCTCACCTCTGCAGGGTGGCCTGGAAGGTCAGCTGGTGTGAAGTTGAAGGTCGATTGGCTGAGGCTGAGGCATGAGCACAGGGGTGGCACTGGAGGGCTCTGACCTTCATCCCATTCCATGTCCCACCAGCCACTCGGGGAGCAGGAAAGTGCCCACTGCTCAAATGCTTGTGATTTTGTGATGCCAGCCACATATTTTGAAGCATGTTGCAGGTATGTGACTGTCTCAGACTTGGGCTGTCACTCCCAGCTCCGTCTGAGGTCACCTGGCCTGGTAGAGCCAAGCTGTGCAACAACAGGAATACTGCACCTCAGTGTCAGGCTCCTGTAGAGCCTGAGGAAATGTCCCACATCCACACTGGGTATCCAGGGTCTGAGTAAGCCCCACAGGCCAGCAAGAAGAGTGGCTCTGGCCCAACCTCAGGTCGATGGTGGATTGAAAGGCATGCATGTTCTAGTCCTCTCGGCTCTTTCCCCTAGGCCACATCTGCACTGTGGGAGTCGGCCTGCCGAGCTTGAGGCTTAAAGGATTGGATAGGAGGGACCTTCTGAAAGACAAAGAATACAGCAGCAAAAGCACAAAATTAAATACAAAAGTGAACACTGAGGGTGGAAAATGAAATCACAGGTTACTGAAGCATGAGACGTTAGTCCCCTCCTCTGAGACCTTGTCAGGGAATTTGCTGGAGTTCCATGGAAACGCTCCTGATCACAAACCTCCCAGCTCCAAGTCTGGCAGTGAGGGCCCCTGGTCTTAACTTCCTTAACTTCACAGTGGCCCCCCCTCTGGACACATCCCTTCACTGAAACAGAGGCCTGAAGAGGCTGGAGCCTGAGTGTGCACCGAGCTAGGTCTCCCGGCCCCTAGGCCCTCCTCGGCATCTCAGAACAATGTTGGCAGCCAGAATCTGTGCCTTAGTTGCCTCACATGGTTCAAAAATAGGGAATCCATTAAACAATCCACAAGAGAAACAATGATCCAAGCAGCCCCATCTGGTGCCTGAGTCTGAATCCGCGGGCTGAGGGGCCTTTGGTCGTCATCCTTGCTCCGGAGGCCAGGGCTGTAACAATTTGCAGGTGGTTTACTTGGCACTTCACGCACTTTCTAACTCAGTTCTGCCTCCCGGGCTCTCGTGGTTCAGCCATGAGCGGACCTTGTCAGAGGCAGATCCAAGCCACCACTGGCCTGGCTACCCCAGTTGGTCTCAGGAAATCTGGAACACAAGCTGAAAGCCAAATTCAAGGATGCACAGGACCCTGAGACAGGGATCAGCATCCAGATGTGTCCCGGGAGGGCTCCTGGCCCTGCAGGAAGGAGATCCAGCCCAGCAGAGGGGGCAGAGGTCTCAGTTCTCAGCCGCAGATGCATGGTCCTGTTGTTGTCTTCATGAGTTTCTCTGTCACCCTGACACAGCCCCAGGCCCCTCTGAGAAATCTCACAGAAACCCTGCTGGGCTTCCTGTACCAAGGTTTCTGGTCCAGTATGGAGAAGCCAGGAAGGAGGATGTGATTGCTGTGGCCCTTCTCAGCGAGGCCCCTCTCGGCTGCTCCCTCACTCAGTCAGGTGGAGGTGTCCATGCCAGCCCTCCTCATCTCAGCTCTGAGGGGCTTGGAGACCACTGAGTTCTGCAGCCTGTCCTCAGGAGCCCTGTGTGTCCAGAGCACAACCCAGTGGTGGGAGACGTACCTGGACCCCTCCAGGGAGTGTTTCCTGACACCTGCTGTGTGGCACCACAGAAGGAAAGCAGGCTGATAGTTTGCTCCTCAGCTGTGGCTGTGGTGCAAGGGAGGCAGAGAGCAGATGGCGGGGGGAAGTGCCCTGCTGACAAGGAGGCACTGAGCTCACAAGCCAGGGCCCCTTGGGGGCAAAGGAATCGGAAGGGCCTCCACCACGGGCTCCACTGAGAAGCCAGGGGCTTATGAGAAGCAGAAAGCCGGTCCTTCCCTGACACAGCATGTGGGACTGAGGGTCTGTTTCTGGCAAATTCCCAGGGAAACTGGTGCTTCTGGTCTGGAAGTGACACTGAGGACCTCTGATGTGACCTGCACAGGTGACATTGAGCTTACCTGGGAACCTTTTAGCCTATCAATGCCAAGGCCCTGGCCAGGCCCCACACCTTGGTGTCTGCAGGGATCTGGACTCAGCAATCCTGATCTCAGAAACCATGAGGTCAGAGGCCACATGTGAAGATCAGGGGCCATACACCACAAAGAAGGAGCTGCTGGCACATTAGGTTCCAAACTTGCTGAATGTGAGCTGCCAAGAAACATCGATGTGGAGATGGCCCTGGGCATGAGGCCTGGAGGTATGGAGAGGTTAGGGGATTCAGATGGAAGGTCATCATTGTCCTGTGACTGTGAAAACCACAAGGATGGCTAAGAGCCTGCAGGGCGAGCATGAGAGGAGGAGAACAGAGACCAAGGTGGGTGGGAACCAAACATTTTCAGAAGGGAGAGAGGAGACAAGGAGGACTGGTGCTGGGGAGCCCAAAGAGGGCTGGCTCCCAAGTGGGGTCAGGCCTCGGTGGTCCCTGAGCTTCTTCCCAGGGCGGGGCACTAGGGAGGCCACAGGGTGGAGAGGGTGAACGAAGAGGCTGGGGGCAGGAGGAGAGGGCAGCAGCACACTCAGGCTGCTGGTGAGGTGGAGACTCCCTGCCTATTCCAGGTTGGGAGAGCTGGTCCTGGGGAGTTGGAGGTGGGACTGAAAGCAGGGGCAGCTACACAGCAGGAGGAGTCTCAGCTGTAAATGGGACAGGATCCAGGCATTCCTTCATAGCGGCCCAGTGTTCCAGAAGAGGCAGGAGTAGCTTTTCACTCAGAGTGAAGGGAGGGGCAGGAGACTCTAGAAAGCAGGGAGAGGTTTGAGATGCACTGAGCCTGAGGCAGAGCCAAGCCAGGATAGATAATGGATTAGAGTCTGTGTTGGGCAGGTAGAGACCAGTGGGAACAGATGAGGGGGAAGATGGGGAGCAGTGGGGATGGATGGGGGGGCAGGTGGGAACAACAGGAGCAGGTGGGGACAGATGGGGACTAGTGGAGATGGATGGGGGACAGGTGGGGACAAATAGAGGCAAGTGGAGACAGATGGAGAGGAGGGATTGGGACCTACAGGGACAGCCGGGCGGGTGGGGACACATGGGGCAAGTGGAGATGGAGGAGGGAGATGAGGACCAGGGAGACAAACAGGGGCAGATGGGGACAGACAGGAGGCAGGTGAGGGAAGTTGGAACTAATGGTGGAGGTTGGGACCAGAAGGGTAGGTGGGGCAGGTGCTCTGGAGGACTTAAGTGTGACCATCGGCGTCCAGGGTTACCACGCTGAACTCCTGAACTCCTGCCTTCTGTTCTTTTGGTGAAGCCTCCACAATTGCATGTTTAAGAACGCCATATGCAATCACACTTGGCTTTGCAGGCTGATGGTTAGCCTCATTTGCATTCAATTAAGGACTTGGAATGTTGATCCTATGCCCTCTTCCAGTATTACAGAGTCTGATCTAATTTCCAGGTCTTTGATCCATCTTGAGTTGACTCTTGTGCAGGGTGAGAAGTTGTGGTTTAACTCCACTTTTCTACAAATGGATAACCAGTTTCCCCAACACCATTTGTTGAAAAGGTTATCTTTTTTCAGCATATATTTTTGGCACCTTTGTCAAAAAATCAACTAGTTATAAATGTGAGGATTTGTTTTCGTTCCATTGGTCTATGTGTCTTTATTTAAATTATCAATGCCAATCTCAAAATGGTATATGGGGAAAGGGAGGGAGTGAGGTGGAAGCAAAGGGAAGCTCACCAAGTGCTGTGTGCACGTGTATCCCTATCATTCTGAACTTCATTATGATGTATGATTATAATGCACCAATAAAAGTATATTTAAAAGTAAAAGTAAAACTCAAAAAATAAAAAGGACTTAGACATGTTTCATCCTGGTGCCATGAGCCCACTGATACCCTCACTGGGAATGGCCTCACCCCACACTCGTGTAGCTTAGAAATCTAAAGGAAATGGGTGAGTAAATCTGGCAGTCAATTAACTTAAATTCAGAATGCTTTCCTCTTTCAAAGAAACATGTTTATAACTGGCATATGCACCAAAAAGCAGCACATACCAGTTTTCATTTACATTACTTAAACTAAGTTGTTTTATCTTTTTTTTTTTTTTGTACTGGGGATTGAACCCAGAGGCATTCTACCTCCAAGCTATTCCCCCAGTCTGATTGTATTTCTTTATTTGGAAACAGGGTCTCACTAGGGATCTGAGAGCCTCCCTAAGTAGCTGAGGCCAGCTTTGAACCTGTGATCCTCCTGTCTCAGCCTCCCAAGTACTGGGATTACAAGCTTGCACCACCATGCCCGGCTGTTTTATCATTTTTAAAAATTTATATCCAAAATGGATATGGTAGTTCCAGAGACAATTACAGCAGGGGTGAGGTTACTCCTGCTTCCTGGCAGAGACAGATTAAATCTGAAACCAAACTATATAAACCAAGCACAGCATAATTAGAGTGTAATTAAGGGCTTTCTGTTAGGTGATAGTGAACAACTTATTTTGCAGAAAGAAAGCAAAATGTGCATCCCATAACAGATCCCCTCCATTTTTAACCCCATGACAGTATACCAGGCTCCAGTGTGTGCAGTAAATAGACTAGGGGTCTGAAGGAAATTCAGAGAGACTCACTTGATATAAATATTTGGTTGAGTGAGAAACTGTTCATGAGTGAGGAGACTTCAAGGTTGCAGGAAGCCCGCATGCTATGCAGACATCCTTCTCAGAGCTGCACCCTCACTGGTTAGGCCTCATGGGCCATCGCTGACTGGCCAGGACCACACTGAATTCACTGACTGGAGCCAATGCTCAGGCTGCTGCGACACTTAGGAAAGGGGTTTCTGCGCAGGGCAGAGGACAGTCTTGGCCTCTTTTCTTACCTCCACTTGTATTTAACAGTTAACCCAGCTATTCAGCACTACTGCTAGCCCCACCTGTTCCTTCTACCTTGAACATCAAGGTCACAAGCCAGAATCCCAGTAGGTTGTTGGGGTGACTTTTTTGTGTAGTTGTCTGATCCTCATGGAGGTCAATGGACACTCGAGTGATTCAGCACACAGAGAGACCATGAGTGTTGCCACCAGACCTCAGTCCTGAGAAGATTAGACCTCAGGCTACCAAGACACCAGATCTCGGGCCTGCAGCAGGACAGACCTTGGGCCACCAGGAGGCCAGACCTCAGGCTCACAGCAGGGCAGACCTCAAGCCATCAGAGACCAGACCCCGGGCTACCAGGAGGCCATACCCAGGCCGCCATGAGACCATACCTCAGGCCACCAGGAGACAGGCCTGCAGCAAGTTGGGGCCTGAGGCTCACTTTCCCACAGTTAATCAGCTAGAAAGACCAAATGAATTATCATCAGATTTTACTTTTCCAAGCCAATCTGCATTTTTCTGGATATTATGTGGTAGGTTCCAACTTTTCCTGAGATATTTGATAAGCACATGAGGTAATACATTCTCCCTCTTTTTGTCTAGTAAATAGTCCATGGCTATGTGATTGTCTGATTTAAATCTGGAGTTTATACATTCTTGCTGTGGTTGGAAAGACTTAGCAGTGCATGGTCCCTCCTAACAAGTTCAAGTGCAGACTTGCTGGTGCCTTTTCCAATAAACTAAGTCTCCAAGTTCTAATGTATGGCTCCTTGCTTTCTTTGGGGAGACTTCTCAGATTTAAGGGAAACAAGCCTTTGGATGCTGCCAGTGCCTTGCCACATCAAGCCACACCAGGTTTACCTAGGACAAGTGCAACAAAACCTGGAGACACTGCATGGGGCTAGAATCTGATGCCAGGTGTACTGTAATTTTATACTGGACTATCTCTTCTCTCTGCAGTCACCCCCTTCCTAGCAAGACAACCACAGCGAGACTGATTTGTTTGCAAAATAAGTCTAGTCTCATTAAACTTGTACTGACCATGTACATCACTGGAGCGATAGTGATTCTTTGCCCCTTCTCCAATATGACACTCCAGGTAGTTTCAATATTGTCTAAGGGGCCTTCTGGCTCCATAAACTCAACCATTTTGCCTTAACACTCTCTGACAACAAGGAATCTAAGATTCGACTTTCAAAAGCCCTACTGAGCCGAGGGCCTGCCTGACTGTGTCCTATTACAAGGAGAACAGATTCTTTTTGAACGTATATCAATTGCCACACTCCATAAGAATTAGAATGTGCAGCAAGGGCTTTGGAATCCCAGAATCTGCTGGGGGAAAGATAGCACTCTGTTCACAGAAGCTACCTTGCCAAGTGACTGAAAGTTATAGATAGCTTAAGAAAAAGAGAAAATGGGGTCTTTAAATCTGGAAAACAAAACATCAAAGAACCAGCAAAGTTTCAAACAAACTGTCATAATCGTCCTCACGAGTCATCTAGTCCTACATAACTAATTCCTGTTCTGTTCGACCTGGGTCAGCAGTTTTGTGGATCGGTTGGTTTGATTAGCATTCCAGAGACTTACCCAGTCCCACGCACCCCGGAACCCATCAGTAAGCAACATGTCTGTCTTCTGCAGATACTCTCACAGTTTTGTGCCATACTTGCTTGGGAAAGCTTTCAGAAGAGAACCAGAATAAGATGATAACTGTGGATAACTAAAGACTTCACATGGCTGTGGCTGAAGATTTGAGAGTTCATTAGTAATAACAGGTTAAGATAATAGGTGGAATTGTGACTGACAACATTGTATCAGGACATAGCAGATTTCCAGGAATTCTTAGGATTTCTGACACATTGGTAGCTTGCATCTACACAAATACAACCTGAATACTAGTCATCACCTCTATGGACAGTTCTTTCCATGCAATAAGCCTAGCTTAACATCTTTTTATGAGGAGAGAGAACAAATTCATTTGAAATTTCTAGGAGCCCTCTGGAAAATCCCAAGTTAGAGATAAAAAAGAATTTGTTTAGAATTAGATTTGGAGAATTTTGTCAAAAATGTCAAAAGGTTTAAAGCACTTGATTAAATAGAATCACAGGTGGTTATACATCCAAAAAGGTAGCAAAGATTTCCTAGTTGTTAGGAAGGGGAAAAAATAACCCAGTTCTTTCATAGTGAAGCATAGTGATCAAAGACCTGATAAAGACATGAAGCACAGAAAATCATTTTGAGGAAACAGAATCTTTATTCCTAATCAGATTACTCAAAGGGCAAGGAAAACCCTTTCAAACTGTCAAGAGTGGACCAACACTCTGTTCTATTAACAGAAAACAAATTCTGATTTGGGTTAGGGTGCTTTTTATATTAATGGTCATTTTTAAAACCCTAATAATTCAGTTTTAGCCAGCTTAGCCACACAAGATTTTCCCTCTCTTTTTTTCCCCAACCTTCCATCTGTAATAATTAACAGTCACACCGATATCCCTTGGATTGGCGAGTTTTGAGCACAGTTTTTCAGTGTGGCACAGGGCATGTTTACTAACAGACCCATCTCTTCAATCCTCTCTCCAAAAGTAGATAAACTTATGTTCTGTAACTGATGCTTCATTATTTTGTGTTATTTGGATTTACATTGGCTTACCCCATTTATTTTTCATTTTTCTTAATGAAAATTTTTGTGACATGAAGATACTTTCGTAATAAAAGTTCTAAGTTTCCGTGATGCCCACAACTCTGAGGTATATACTTTTTTTGTACTAAACCAACAATATTCTTACTTATCAAAGACAACCCAAGTCACAGGAACTTGAAAAGTGTTTGAATTCATTTATATTGTTCTGAGAGTTTTAGGAAAACTTCACTTATATAAGTGCTTATTTTTCTTTAAGCCAATTAAATAGAGCTCTTTTACAAAGTTTGGCAGTGTCGTCCAGAGGTAAAAAGCCCCATGTGTATGTGTATCACAGATGCATAATCATAAACATGGAGACGGGAACAGAGCTCCCCTGGACTTTGCTGTAACATGTTGGCCATGTGTCAGGTACAGCGATGCCAGACTCAGCGTGCACGTGCACAGTGGGTCCAGGCTGATGCTGGCTGAGACAGTGAGTCACCACCATGGCTGGGGCTGAGCTTTTGCCTTGGGCTTCTCTCTGCCCCTTGCAGGGGTCCTTCAGTCACTTTCTCTTTCAGACGCTCTGCCTCCTATTGCCTCTGAGAGGCTGGGACCCTCTCCAGCTGGGGCACGGGGCTATCTCATCAAAGCTGAAGGTTCCCCACAGTCGCCATAGCAGTTCCAAGTCTTTCTTTTTAAAGGTTGCCAGTTTTTTCAGAAAGGTGCACGGCCAGGTGAACAGTGGGTTATGGGACAGATGGGACCCGTCTTTGCCTCACATTCCCCACGACATCCTAGCTAGGAGGGTCCTGCATTTCAACAGCTGACAGAGACACAGGGAATTGATGCTTCTCTACCCCTGGATGGAACAGGCTGACCTGCCCCAAGGCTTAGACAAAGGGCAGAGGGAGAAAGCCAAGCCCACGCACAGTGCTGGTGGCCAAGGGGCCTCTGTGCACCTGCAGAGTTGGCTGGGCAGGTGCAGGGCAAAGGTCAGTGGGCCCAGTTTCACTGTTATTCAGCAGCATGGGAGGGTCCTACACTTTCTGGAAGGATTTGCAAAGGCCTTGTATAAAGTGGAGTAAGCAGTTTATTAGTGCAGCCTAGATTGCCTGGGCCCGTTTAACCCAAAAGCGGAGATGCCAGATATCTGCTAAATAAAGTATTCATAAGTAAGCCCTCCTAGCCATGTGGACATTCACCCTATTACCTGCCTTTCCAGGGTGCCCAGGCCCTGTGGGGACCCAGACATTCACAAAATAGTGTGGCCTTAAGAAAAACAAGGCCTTACAGAAATCTAGTCATAGGAATGGCTGTTAGGAGGATTTTATCTTGGTCCGTTCTGGCTGCTACAAAGATGCAACACATCTGGGTGGCTCTGAACAGCAGAAATCCATTCCCAGAGTTCTGGAGACCAGAAATCCTAGGTCAAGGCACCGGCAGATTCCAGACTCCGTATCTGGTGAGGGCCTCCCGGTTCATAGATGGCCCCTCTCACTGTGTCCTCAGGTGGTGAAGGGCGGGGATCGCGCTATGTCTCTTTTTTAAGGACACTCATCCTGTCACGGGGCTCTACCTCATGGCCTCATCACCTCCCAAAGCCCCAGCTCCTACAGCATCACCTTAGGGGCTAGGATTCAGCACATGAATCTGGGAACACTCAGATATTCAGAGCATAGCACCCACCAGCACAAAGTTTCATATGTTTTTAATTATCGCCAATTTTGTGGTCAAAACATATATCTTAATATTTTATTGCATTTTTCTGATTACTAATGGGGCAAAAAGGTTTTCTGTGGTTTATTATTAATCTGTGTTTCGTTTGCTTTTGGCCTGTTGCCTTTGCCAGTGTTCTATGGGAGTGTTTTCTTTCCTCGTTCACTGACAGCCCTTTATCCAGGAAGAACACTGCGCTTCTTTCTGTTATACTTATTTCCCCACTTTGGTCTTCCCAGTTTGCTTTAGATATATTTAATAGTGCAAATAAAAATCTATTTGTTTTTATTCTATGGATTCTTTCTTTGCTTTTATACTTTGGCCTCTGCACTCTGAAACCCAGCCACCTATATTTTTCCTCTTATTCTATGGATTTTTTATACTAACTCTCTAATCCACTTGAATGTATTTGCAGTATCTATGGCAAATAAGGACTACTTATTCACCAAGAAAAAGATGGATCCTCCCAGAATCACAGTGACTCCCCTTCCTTCCCACTCCATGGAAACCCAACTCCTGGTGTGAATTGGGGCGGCCCATGCCCATGACCCCACTGAAATCAGCCCAGCCCCACCACCCCAGCTGGCCTTGCATGCCTCTTAGGTGTTTATTCCACCAAAGAACCTTGGAATTTCTATCCTCCAGGCCCCCAAACCTCAGAGTTGCACTGGTATTAACTGAATTCCCCCTGTGGGACAGGAGAGCACATCCTTGTCCTGACAGCAGAGCCTTGTCATGCAAAAGTGGGGTCTGTCTCAGAGGCATGTCTTGGCTTCCTCGTTACAGGCCCAGACTTCTCCTAAGTTTGCCCCTGGGTGTCTTGCATTTGTGCGGTTGATTTGACTGCAACCGGGCTAAGCCTAGCTGGTCATGGTGCTGTTTCTTGGCCAGGTGTGCACTTGGCCTCCACAGCAGCAGTGTTGCTTCTTTTCCAATGTGTAATGAGCTTTTATTTTTCATGTTTTATTTTATGAGTTAAATTTTGAAAAAGGTTTTGTGGCAGAAGCAGCTGTGCACATCCCTGACTCTGACGGAGAAATTTGGGGGTGGAGGGCACCTGAGTCCAGCTGAATCATGCTGTGCACACATGGCCCTCTACCTATCCTGGACATTTTTTCTGAGGAAAGTTTCATGGCTTTTCTTAGACAATCAAAGAGCCCAGGACTGGAAAGGCCCCAGGTTCAGTGGTGCCACCTGTGCCTGGAATTTATTGTCCTGCCAGGGAGCCGCGAAGGCTAGAACTATCCAACCAAAGGTGGAGCGAGGCTGGCAGAGCGTCCTCTGAGACAAGGAGCTCCTCCTTGCCATGTGGACTAAGAGGCCTGCCATCGCGACCATGTGCTGCCCTGTATCCCGGGAAAGTCATCTTGATTAAGGATGCATGTAGGGTTTTATTTTTTTTAGCATATTTATAACTTGATTTTATTGTGTCCTAGGTATTTTATTTGAGACTTTTCCTTCTGTATGAGTGAATCTAGCCTTAGGGTTTTTTTTTTGTTGTTTTTATTGCTTGTTACAGTATATTTGTCTGCTTTTGATATCAGACTTAGGCAACTTTCATAAAATACCATGCATAACCTTTATTTGTTAGTATGTTCTGGAACAATTTTTGCATCCCAGGGATAATCCATTCCTTAGAAGATTGAAAGAATCCATCTTGAAATGGCTCAGTTCAGTGACATTTTTACAGATTATATTTTACTGACTTTTAAAAATTGGTTTGCCTGGTTCTCTTGAAAGCTGACCTCAGGAAGCTTCCTTGTCCACCACGTGCACAGTTAGCGGCTTGCTGGTCTTGCTAGCCCTGCGGGTGCTTCGTGCTCTACTCCTCACCAGGCCTCACAGCCCATACCTGACTCTTGGTCACCTCAAATCCCTCTTCTCCCCAGGGCCCTGATGGGAAGCTTGCAAGTAACCAAACTAAGCCTTCTCAAAGGATTGAAAATATGGTTGTGTGAAATATAAGCCAGGTCTAACAACTAACGTCATCTGGAATGTGGCCATTCCTATGTTTTTAGTAAACACAGAAACACAAACTCCAGTTTGTGCCTTTCTCAATCTCTAGCTCCCCCTGCTCCCTGGGGCAGAACCCAGGGCAAGTTCTTGGGGCTGGGCCCTATCCGTATCACTGTATTTCCCGGGGCACCTTCCACAGTGTCTGGATCAAGTTAAGGGCCCTGGAATGTGCTGAAGGGAATGAATTAAATTAACCAATGATACCAAACATGTTCAGCAAGGAATACAAATCTAAATCACATATAAGAAATAGAAAGCTGGGCATGGTGGTGCCTGCCTGTAATCCCAGTACTTGGGAGGCTGAGACAGGGGGATAACAGGTTCAAGGTCAGCCTCAGCAACTTAGTGAGACCCTTGACAACTTAGCACAGCCCTGTTTCAAAAAATAAAAAGGGCTAGGGTATATGTAGCTCAGTGGCAGAATGCCTCTGGGTTCAATCCCTGCTACCACCAAAAAAAAAAGATAGAAATTGGAAGAAAGAACCCCCTCTAGGATCAGTCGGGCACGTCTCCTTCCCGGCAAGACAGTGTTGGTCTGCTGTGGCCTTGATTCGAGAATGAATGTGAGAATGGAGACCCTCCAGCCCCTGATACAGACCCTGGGCACAGGAGCCACACCTGGGGGGTTCCCTTCCCATGCCCAGGTACTGCCTGTGCTGACCAGATAGTCCAGAGGAGACCCTCGGGGTCAGTGGCTTCACTGTCACCCTAAACATTCAGCATTCCCCTGAGAGATTTTGACCAGCTCTAGTCCCCTTAAAGGAAAACAAACCTATGAAAAGAGTGGCTGCATTATTAAAGTCTTGGGCTGACCCTCTCCTGTCAGCTGAGAGAGGCTGAGTGTGTTTGTGGGGTGCGCCAATAACGTCAAACCTCAGGGCCCAGCAGCTCTAGGTGTTTTGTTTGCAAGAGACGCTGCATATTTCAGGGTTTGGGTTTGTGCACAAGGCTCTTGCTTCCCGGTGGCGGGCAGGAGGCGCCTCAGCCCTGCCCAGTGGAGCCTCCCCAGAGGGAGCACCAGGGACCTGTCTCCCACTCTCTCCATGCCTTCTGCTTGGCCAGAACCTCTGCTCAGCGACATGAGCATTGGCTCCTTTGTGGCAAGTACAAGTGATGGCGTTAAGTTTATGAAACCATCATTTGCCCTCTCCGTGGCTCCAGCAGGATCCTGAATCTACAGAAAGAACTTCAAGACCTTGCAAGCGTTTTCCTCCAAAGTCAGTGCTGGAATTAGCTTCTGAAGTTGCAGCTGCTGGATCTCGCCCTTTCTTACCAACTGCACATTTCCTGCGGATTGTTCTCCCTCTGGGATGGAATCAGGCATTTTTAGAACCCCATGGTGATCAGAGCTATTGTTCCTTCTTGAGATTGAAATATCCACGCTGAGCTGTGCGCTTCCGTGTTGAGAGGACAGTGACGGGCTGAGGTCAGGAGACCGTGTGCTGTCGTGGCTACAGGATGGCGTGGCTGGTCCCTCATGCCCACCCTGGGCTATCAGCGGAGGCATGAAACTGAGCAACTCACCTTCTGTCCACAAAGATCTGCAGCCCAGCATGGCTTGGGTCCTGAGCTCCCCAGGGCTGCACTGAGAGTGAACCTGGAGGCTACAGCCAAGCAGAGATCACGACCTTCAAGCCAGTCAGAGTGTCTGCTGGGTCCCCCTGTAAGGGTAGAAGTGTGACAGGAGTGAGAGTGTTAATTAACACTCCGAGGGGGGTGTGGTTAGGTGGCCTGGAACCTCCTGCCAGGTGGAAATGCTCCTCCTCCTCTACCTATCCAGGGTGGAAGCAGCTGGCCACAGGGGCCTGGAGCCTTGAAATGCAGCCAGCACGACCCAGTCACCAGAGCTTAAACTCTATTTAACTTTAATTAATATAATTTCAATAGCATTTTATGGGAGAGGCTGTCAGAGAGCACCAGTATTCCTCATGTCGGTATTATGGTCTGCCACTGTGGTTTAACAAGGCAGAAAAAAAGTCTCTTCTCCTGCCACATGAATGCCTTTGCCAGATGGAAATGTGTGCTCACCGGGTTCCCCAGGCTGAGTGAGGCCTGCACTAACCAACGTGATTGTCTCAAGAAGCATTCACTCAAGTGACCTTTCCAGCTTGCAGCGCAGCAGCTCAGGACTCCCCGACACGCTGTGCAGAAGGTGGGGAATGGGCATAGCACAGGCGAATTCCCCCGTCCACAGCACTGCCCTGGCGAGGCCACCAGGCTGAGTGGCCTCTGAGCCCCAGAGGCCAGGCGGGACCAAGGCTCCCAGAGTCTCCACCTCTGCACACTGGGCCTAAAGATGGCTGCAGGAGCAGGGCGGGAGAGACAGGTGGAGAGGCCTGAGGGAGCACTCAGGAGCCTGTCCAGAGCTCTGACTCTCAGGCTGACAGGAAACAGAGTGAACAAGTCTCTCCCAGCTCAGAGCTCCTCCTTCAGAGTCAGGCATGGGGGCTCTAGAGCCCTCCCCGGGAAGGAACCTCATGGATCCTGACATTCCCTTCTGTATTCCCATCCTCCATCCCAGGAGGCCTGTACAATGTCCAGGAAGACGAGGGGGAGGGGAGGGAGGAGAGGGGGAGGAGTCCTGGTGAGGGTTGCTGAGGATGAGGGAGGGGAAGAGATGATGGTGTCAAGAAGTCTCAGGTAGAGGAGGGCTGTCAGGATCCCTCTGTGGACTGCCCAGGTGCAGGTCCCCGGTCCCCAGGAGAATTCCTACAATTCAAAAATTAGAGTGTCATGTTTCAAACAATGATTAGACTGTAATGTTATAATTAAAAGTAATAAACAGCTGGGCGTGGTGGCGCACGCTTATAATCTCAGTACTTTGGGAGGCGGAGACCGGAGGATCCGGGTTCGCGGCCACGCTCTCTCTCTCTCTCTCTCTCTCTCTGTCTCTCTCTCTACTTAGTGAGGCCCTCCGCAACTTTGTGAGACCTGGTCTCAAAATAAAGTATAAAAAATAGGGCCGGGGGCGTAGCGCGGAGGTAGAATGCCCCTGCGTTCAATCCCCAGTACCGCAAAAAAAAAAAAAGTAATAAACAAAAGCATAGCTTCTTTTTGTTTCACTTTAAACCTTTTATTGTGAAATAGACATGAGTTTCGATAGTATTTATACAGATTTTAGGACTTCCTGGCAAATATAAACGTCATCATGTAAGAGCACATGGATTGTTTCTCCTTTTCCTTGCAGGAATTAGCTCTGTGCAGACAGCACAGGCCTGCATGGCCTTGGCACCCAGGCTCGCCCCTGAGGCACCACCCCTGCCTGGTCTGCTCCTGAGGACCAGTCTGTCTTCTCTCTGTACAGGCTTCTGCTGTTACAGAGTTCTGTGGTAGTGACTACCACTAACCCCTCCTGTGCCTGGTGATTTTGTGGAGATTAAAAGTACTGATCTCATGAAAATAGGAGAGAGAACAGAAGAGTAGAGGAAGAGGACCCAGGAGAGGGAGAAGGAGAAAGAGGGCAGGTCCTGGGCAAAATTGACCAAATTATGTTATGTGCACATACAAAGATGTAGCAGCGAATCCCACTGTTGTATATAATTATAACACACCCATAAAAAATAAAAAGTTTTAAAGAGCTTGAAGCCATGAAGCCTACTAAGCCAAGAACTGCTAGAAAATGAAGATCCCAAGAGCTACTGGGCCTGGCACAGGAGGGTTTGCTCTGAGCACCTTGCTTTGTGTCTTGAAGCCACATGGCTTTCAATGAACTGGGATGTGTGTCTTCTTGAGCTCATGCTCTGGGACCCCTTTATCTCCTGCTGGTCCAGCACAGCACCTCCTACCTTTGCTCTGCCCTGAGATGCGTCCAGAGACTGGGTATATCCCTGTATCTCCCGCTGGTCCAACACAGCACCTCCTACCTTTGCTCTTCCCTGAGATACGTCCAGAGACTGGGTATATCCCTGTATCTCCTGCTGGTCTAGCACAGCCCTTCCTGCTTTTGCTCTGCCCTGAGATGCATCTAGAGGCTTGGCATATCCCTGGAGCTCCTGCTGGTCCAGCACAGCCCTTCCTGCCTTTGCTCTGCCCTGAGATGCATCTAGAGGCTTGGCATACCCCTGTATCTCCCGCTGGTCTAGCACAGCCCTTCCTGCCTTTGCTCTGCCCTGAGATGCATCTAGAGGTTGGGCATACCCCTGTATCTCCCGCTGGTATAACACAGCCCTTCCTGCCTTTGCTCTGCCCTGAGATGCATCTAGAGGCTTGGCATATCCCTGTATCTCCCGCTGGTCTAGCACAGCACCTCCTGCCTTTGCTCTACCTTGAGAATGGCAGGGCCGGTTCCCTCCGACAGATTCCTTAGGAGAGCCATCTGAAGTCACACATAGCAAGCTGTAAGGAAGGGTGGGTGTTAAAGGGTGAAGATCCCTTTTGGTTCCAGATGGAGAAGGAACTGTAACAGGATCCTCTCTCCAGGCAGGATTCTTTCTGGAGGAACGCATGTTTGGATCAAGGCAAGAGTCCTTCCTGGAGGAATGCATGTTCAGATCTAGGAAGGTCCCGTTGTCCGATGCAGGTCGCCAACAACTTACAGGTTCATCTTTCTTTCTTTATAGATCACATTTTATATTCTGGTGAAGGCCATTTATACCTTGGGCTACAGTGTCTCTCTGATGTCTCTCACGACCGGAAGCATAATTCTTTGCCTCTTCAGGTAAGGAGCAGAAATGAGAATTCTGCAAAGAATACTAGACAGTTAGCATTTCTGCATAGGTCTCCTGGGCACTCAGAGGCAGAGACCGGAGACTCCCCACCTGGGTGAGTCCTTCTGCAGCCAAGCAGTGCGGTGCCGGTGACAGGAGTACAGGCTGCACTGCGTTCCTATCTAGGTAGTGTGTGTGTCTGCATAAAGAGGTGATGCAAACCTTGTGTGAGAGTTCAGCTCTGCCATCACGTGCTAAGTACTTGGGCGTTACCCACATGCTTGAAAACATAGGAGCACCATGACCTTGCCCTGGCCGCTCAGAAGCTCCTGAGTGCCCAGCCAAGAGGCACCACATGGATCTAGAGCCTGCAGCAGCTGTCAAACTGTCTGAGTACACATCTTGCTCAGTCTCTTTGTAGCTGTGTGACCTCGGCAGTTACTTAACCCAGTGTGGAACTGTGAAGTGTGGATGTGCGTGTAGCCCCTTGGTCGCTGTGAGGACAGAGTTGGTAGGTGGGAGGGGCTTGGACGCCCATACCTGAGATACTAACATCTGCCTCTACTTTCCCTGGAGTGAGGCTGGATGGTGCCCCTCAGCACCTGCATCCCAGCAGATCCCTGGTGACTGCAACATCTTAACATCTCACAAGTGGGCAGTTGGCCAGGCTTGGGGCAGAGGCTTTGCCCAGAACAGTTTCTCTACGGGGCAGGTGGGTGCATGTGTGGACAGGAGCTGAGTTCTGAGCACCATTGATTCTGCATGCGATGGGTGTCCAGCCAGGCCAGCGGGCTCCTGTCACCACCCATCCACCTCTCCTTGCTGAGGAAGAGCTCGGGTGTTGGCCAGTGTGTCAGATAAAGTTGAAGATACAGCAGAGGGAATGTGTCTAGACCCTGACTGCAGCCCTCAGGTCCATGCCTGCAGCGGCAAGGAGCACGGGTAAGGAGCCCGACAGTGGCACTGCCCAGGCACTCAGGCCTCTGGGTCCCTCCCTTGGAGCCACAGGGAGGCAGAGTCAGCACCTTCCATCCAGAGCTGCACTGTGAGCAGTGTGGACAGAGCTACACATCCTGGCTCAAAAGCAAAGCTGGCACACATCAATGTTTGTTCCATTATCCCTTGTATGTTTCTATATACTTTTAAATTTTTAAAGGGAACAATAAACAGAAAAATTTAGAAAGGTAAGTTGATGCAGAATAATTAAACTAGATATTTTTGTTTATCTTCCTACACTTAATGATCCGTATTCTTAACAAACCTCAATTTCCTTCAAATTTTACTGCATGACATATGTAATCAGCTAGCCTGGCAGCACTTTGGAGTTTTGTGCACATTGACATCAAGCTTCAGGAGAACCTGCAATGGTTTATGGGCATTGCACATGACCTTCTATATACAGACACCATTATTCACCTGCTTCTGGTACTTTGTAGCTGAGAAAGGTGTGTTGCCTTTGACATCATTCGACTGATGGCTGACTGTGCCCTGAGCACTGGGAATGGCATCCAGAGCCCCTGTACAGCTTCTTCTAGGCTCAACTTCACCCCAGCCTCAGAGCCCTGCTTGACCCACGATGCTGCTTCCCAGTAGAGCTGAGGGTGGGTGCATATTATAAAATAACCTGCTTAGCCGGGCGTGGTGGCGCACGCTTGTAATCCCAGTACTTTGGGAGGCAGAGACCGGAGGATCCAGGTTCGCGGCCAGCCTCATCTCTCTCTCTCTCTCTCTCTCTCTCTCTCTCTCTCTCTTTGTCTCTCCTTAGTGAGGCCCTCCCCAATTTCGTGAGACCCAATTTCAAAATAAAATACAAAAAAAAAATAGGGCTGGGGGTGTAGCATGGAGGTAGAATGCCCCTGGGTTCAATCCCCGGTACCGCAAAAAATAAATAAGTAAATAAATAAAATAAAATAAAATAACCTGCTCCATTGTCCTGATGAATTCTGTGTAGTCATTGAAATAGAATTCCTTATAGTCATAGAACATTTATTTGCCGTAGCACCCCCACAGGTTGGAAAAGCAGTAAGTGACCATGATCTTATTTGACACCCAGAGAAAGAGAGCGGCTCATTCCTTAGACCAAGTTCCAAGTGCAGTGCAGCCTGGATAACATAGATGGGCCTCATTTTGTATGGGGGTCATCGTGGGGGGGGGCAGCCAAGACAGAACCTCAGCCTCACCAGCCAGCAGCAGCCACAAACGTTGCTGATGTGTACCATGTCCAGCACCCTACAGGTATGTGTTTGACTTAGTCCCTACATCCTCATCAGTAAGTCCTGCGACCATCCCAGTTATACAGGGCAGAGCGGAGGCCCAGAGAGGTTGCCAGAGGTCCCAGGGCTGCGGAGCTGGTGATGGGGCGCCCAATCACACAGGCCCTCAGCATGCACAGCAGCCTGTGCCTCCTGCTCGCTGTCAGGTGCAACCATCCAGAGTCCATCCCCAGCTGCCACCAAACAGCAGGCTCCAGCCCTGCTCACCTGGGAGCCACATTTCAGTTGTTTCCATCACCTGCTGTCAGGTCCATACTTGGAGGCAATGTTTTAAAATGAGCAATAGGTAATGACGAATGTAACGAAGAAACTGCAAATGGGACCTGTTTGGATGGCCTGCTAGCTGGCATACAGGGGTGCACCCCTGACTGATGGCTGGACCCCAGACCCACCCCGTGGAAAGACAGGGCAAGAGATAAAGAGGGGAAAGAACACAAAACAGAAATGAAGATTTGGGGAGAGGAGCGAACACAGCCAACTCAAGAGGCCCTGGGGCAGAGTGGCCTGGGAAGGGCTTGAGGAAGGGGCAGCCCACAGCCTTTATACATGGCCTGCAGCCTGGTGTCATCCCTCAGGCACCAAGGAACTGAGATTGCAGCTCTCAGGCTCTGTGGGTGTATTTCATGCACAAACTTAAATGCTATTAACAAAGCCTATGTTCAGTGGAGAGCATACGTCCTCAGGTGCAGCCCTGTGCACACTTGCAAGGTGAACACAACACCCAGCTCAAGACATAGGACAATGATCGCCCCAGAAGCCCTTTGGGACCACACAGTGTCCACAGCCAACCCTTCCTGGAAGGTGACTACCACTCAAATTTCTGCCACCATAGTTATTTTTGCCTCCTGAAAATGTGATCTTGGAACCATGTGGCAGCAACTCCTGATTGCTGGACTCTTCCAGTCAGCAGTTTGCAGGAAGGTCCGTCTGTGTTGTTGCATGTACTTGCATGTTCTCTTGTATCTCAGTGTAGTGTTCCATTTAGGGACCATATGCGATGTATTCACCCCTCAGTTGTGCATGGAGGCGGATGACTTTCAGCTTGGGGCAGAACCAATAGTGCTGCTATTAATATTCTCAGGCATTATCTGGGTGTGTGTGCATGCTTCCTCAGATGGTGTGCTTGTACATGTGCACATTTATGTTTACATTTGCTGGTTTATACAGAGCCAACCTTTCTAAATGTGCAAGTAACATCCAAAGTGATTATAATGGACACACGCCTACAGGTGGGTTCCAGACTTCTGCTAGCTCCATATCCTTGCCACCATTTAGTATTATTGGTTTTAAGATTTCAGCCATCCTGTTGGGTCTATAATTACTGTTTTGTACTTAATGTGAGTGTCTTATAAGCACCATTTTAAGTAAGATTTGCCTTTTACCTCCAATCTGATGACCTTTATTTTAGAATACAGCATTTTTATGCTCACATTGAACCTACTTAATGGCAGCTTCGAGTTTTGGTGTAATTTCTTCTTCACTCTCTATTTGCCTCGAGTGTTCTTTGATCTTTTGCACTTGTTTCTTGATCTGTTTGAGTTTATCAAGTATTTGCATTATTCCAGTTGTCCCCTCTTTTGGATTGTTGGGATCGTTGGATTGTTGGATTGTTGTCACCCCACATTTACAGCACGTGCTCTTCTCACAGCTGTTAAACTTCACACTAGTGCTACCACTTTCCAGTCGATTCGCACACGGTACATTTGAACTCCACTCCTGCCTCCGGCCTTCTGTGTTCTGTTATGCATATTAAGCCCCACAGATGCTGCTGCAGTTGCTGCTGTGTTTTGGGCTGGTTCTTGTTTAATTGCCACCTAGTCACCTCTCTGGTGCTCCACTCCTCCTGTGTGAAGATGTTCCTCACAGCCTCGTGCTCTGTGATTGCCCAACCTTGTCTTAACTTGCCCTCATTGTTTAGGGTATTTTTGAGAGCACTGGACCCTGGGTTGGCAGTCATTTTCTTTCATCACATCAATAATGTACTCCACGATATCTTTTGAAAAGTCACTGCCAGGCTTACCTGTTCCCTTGAAGCAGTGTGTTTTTTTCTCTGGGTACAGTGAAGATTTTTCTTTGTCTTTGGTTTTCAGCAATTATACTCTCACAGGACTTAATGTGGTTTCCTTTGCATTTCTCTGTCTTGGGGTGTAGAGTGTCTCATCTGTTTTTTTGGTTTTGGTTTTGGTTTTGGTTTTGGTACTAGGGATTGAATTCAGGGGCATTCTATCTCCGAGCTACACCCCCAGACCTATTTTATTTTTATTTTGAAACAAAGTCTCACTAGGTTGATGAGAGTCTCACTACTTGCTGAGGCTGTCCTCGTACCTGCGATCCTCCTGTCTCAGCCTCCCATGTGCTGGGATTACAAGTGTGCACCACCATACCCAGCTTTGTTATTCTTTTTTTTACCAGTTTCAAGCATTCCTTGGCCAAGCATTGCTTCTCCCTCTGAAAACTCACTCTTACTTGGGTTCAGTGTTCTGATCACTTCTCACGTTTTTTTTTTTTTTTTTTTTTTTTTTTTTTTTTTTTTTTTTTTTTTTTTTTTTTTTTTTTTTTTTTTTTTTTGCGGTACCGGGGATTGAACGCAGGGGCGTTCTACCTTCGCGCTACGCCCCCGGCCCTATTTTTTATACTTTATTTTGAAACCGGGTCTCACGAAGTTGCAGAGGGCCCCACTAAGGAGAGAGGGAGAGAGAAAGAGAGAGAGAGAGCGAGAGAGAGAGAGAGAACTGAGGCTGGCCGCGAACCCGGATCCTCCGGTCTCCACCTCCCAAAGTACTGGGATTACAAGCGTGCGCCACCACGCCCGGCTTCTCACGTATTTTATTATAATTTTTCTACCTTTTCCATTATTTCCCTCTCTCTACTTTAATCTAGATATATTTTACAGATCCAATCCATAATACTCTCATTCCTTGTGTCTAATCTACTATTGGCCCATCTATTAATATTTAATATTTTTCTACTTGATTTAATAATTTTCTACTTGATTTTCTTAATTCCATTCTCTATTAAATTTTCCATCTCTTCATCTATTTTCTGGAGCATACTAGTCAACATAATTTTATAGTCCGTGTCTTAAAATGCTGGTGGCTGGATCTCTTTCTTTTGTCTGGTTGTGTTTTGGTTGGTTGGTTGGTTGGTTGACTCTCTCTCTCTCTCTCTCTCTGCCTCTCTCTCTCTCTCTCTAACTTGGTTTTGGACCACTTAGTGCTATTTCTGGCATACACAGTGATTTTATTTAATTACGAGTAGGTACATTGTCAGGACTGTAGATGATTTCTACTACAGAGAGGATTTAATTTTTTCCAGTCAGGTGGGCAGGCTAGCTAGACCGTCGAGTGGAGTCCATTTCAGGTTGTTCTCCAGGATTTGTGAAAGCTGGTATAGGGTTCTCAGGGTGGTCTGTGCCCTCAAAGTCAAAGCAAGCATCCAATGAATTCTCCAAGGCAGAATTTCTGCCAAAAGAATTACAAAGAAAAAGTTCTGAGGTTTTTTGAGGAAGCAAGACATCACATAAAGTTAAGCTTAAAGAAACGCTTATGTTGACATTTGGTGCGTCTTACAGATGGAATAGAATTCCAAGGGGAAGGGTTTTATTGAAAGTGTAGGCAAGGCAGAAAACCAAAGAAATTACTGTCCAAAGCACATTTACCACACATTAGGTGCAGGAACGGGTACCGATGTATTTATAGAAAAGACTTAAAATGAGGCTAAGAAGTTCTGCAGCATAAGAATGTAGAATCTCAGAGGAAAGGGTAATGTGAGAGATTTTGAGTGGGAGAGAAGGATCCTCAGTGCTCCCCAGAAGCAGACCCAGCAAGGCTTACGGAAATATTTAGAGAGCTGCTAGAGTCAGTGGACATCCTGAAGGACCAAATCAGAGGGCCCACAGTAGCTGAGAAGGGATGTGACAGGCACTGGGGAGAGAGGAACTGTGGCCAGCACCACAGGGTCCAATGGCTGTGCAGTAGGCAAGTCGACAGAAGCACAAGGCACACCGTGCATGAGACCTGCACACCATGCACACTGCGTGTATAATGCTAAATGTTCTAGTAGCTACAGTTTTAAAGAAAATTGGTGGAATTCATTTTAATAATACCTTTTATTTAAATAATTAGATACAAAGTACTGTTGGTTCGGCGTGTGATCAACACAAGAGAATCAGCGAGCTGCTAACATTTCTGTGCTTACAGCTCATCTTTGGGATCCAGGTCATCGTTCACATAGCGTGGCTCAGTTTGGTCACTAAGTTTTTATTGGAGACACTTGATCTGCATTTAGATTTTACAGGATTTAGTTTAAAAGTTGTCCAAACATACTTAGAAGTTCTTTAGCAAGTGACTCTGGTACCGTGTGTGTGTGTGTGTGTGTGTGTGTGTGTGTGTGTGTGTCTGTATTACTGGGGATCGAACCCAAGGACATTCTACCTCTGAGTTACACTCCCAGCCCTTTTTATTTTTTATTTTGAAACAGGGTCTCACTGAGTTTCTGAGACTGGCCTCAAACCTGTGATCCTCCTATCTCAGCCTCCCAAATACTGGGATTATAAGCATGCCTCCAAATGTCATTTTCTTTTAATAGTCACATTGATTTTGACAAAACAAGTACAACGTTTTTACAATCTATTTAACTTTGAAGGCATATTGATTACAAATCTTTTGTACAAGTTAAGTAAACGTACTAACTCTTGTTATTAACTCAATATCATTAATGTCAAATATAACGGAGCAACGCATAAATTGGTAAGCAGTTCTAAATTTACTGATATGAAAAAAGTATTCCTCAAATTTTTATGGTTTTTTAATATATGATGCTATTTATTTAATTAAAATATTCTGCCTAATGATTAATGTTAGAATAAAATATTAAATCATCAGTTATGATTTACTTTATGAAAAGTTGTCAACATAGTTTCTCACACCTAGCAACATCGCAGATGAGCTTTCATCTCCTTAGAACATCAAATTCAGTGAGATGCTGCGCACTGTCATTTGTCTCTGGTCATTGAATGTTTGGAAAGCATCCTGTTGTTCCCAGGAAATCTGGACGTGGAGCTGACAAAGAGGAGTCTTTTAAAGATCCCCATGACTCACAGCCAGCCCCTGGAGAACAGGATCTTTAGTGTGTTGTCTCCTGTTGCTCCCAGCTGTGCATAAACTCTGATTCACAGCTTTTTTTTGAGTATACATTAAAAGACTTTAACAACCATATTCTTGGTGGTTTTTATGGAGTCTGCTTCAGAAAAATTGAACACAAGTATTTTCAATTGTACCATCTGTCCATTTTTAGACTGATAGGAAATTTCTTATCAAATTCTGTATACATTTGCTAGAAAAAAAAACCTTCATCTTATCCACTTTTTTGTCTCAAAAATTTTTGACACAGTGAAGGACGCTTTCATCTTTCTTCACCACAGGAAACAATGGCCATGCATGGTGAAATGCGCACTAGCCCTCTCTCAGCCTCTTCTGTACTGTGCTTTTCTGGTCATAACCCTAGTTTCTCATCTTCATGTGATTCTGCATCGGCAGTATGCCTTCATTTTAAATTATAAATTTTGCCCACATTTTTTAAACTAGGAAGATAATTATAATGAAAATAACAAATATTTCTACTTAATAACCAATGATGATTTATGCAAGTTTACTAAAACTCATGCTGTCTCCAAAATATATTCATATAAGTACATTACAAAATTTCATTCATGTATGGAAAAATCATTCAAGCTGAGTCAATTAATTGGCATCAGCCAGATCAGTGGCTTACTTGTATGTAATTCCAGAAAGAATATACATGCCTGAGCTGGGCGTGGTGGCACACACCTGTAATACCAGTACATGGGAGGCTGAGACAGGAGGAGTGCAGGTTGGAGGTCAGCCTTGGCAACTTAGCAAGACTCTGTTTCAAAATAAAAAATGAAAAGGGCTGGGGATGTAGCTCAGAGGTAGAACACCCCTGGGTTCAATCCCCAGCACCATACAAACAAAAAAAGAAAGAACAACGCGCCTGACATGCTGCTGCACAGCACCGCAGGGACACGTCACCGCAGGGACACGTCACAGCAGGCTGTGGTGCTGCCAAGACAAGAAGGTCATGTGTAATGGAAAATGGCTTATGCTGCCTTTTAAACTTAAATTAATTCAAATTAAATAAAGTCTGAAGTGCAGTCCTCAGTTTGAGTAGACACATTTCAGTCTCATTTGTTCTAGGCAACTCATTGCTACTGATTGGCCAGGGCAAGTCCAGGGTCATAAGGGGTCAAAGGACAGATTTAAGCCTGTGTGGGTAGGAGGGTGCAGGGGTAGCACTGACCCATGCATTTAACTTGTGAGCATCCTTCACAGGGGATGGTCAGGAGGGGGTGAGGATGGTAGTGTGCCACATGTAGAGAAACAGGCACCAAGAGCAGGTCCTCACCCCAGACAGAACCCCAGGGTGGTCCAGGGAGGTTTGGTGCAGAGTAAACCATCCTTGGTGCTAGCATGACTCAGAGAAAATCAACTTTTGCAGAAGCAACTTTTCTCATGTAATATAGGAAGTCGTACATCAGTCAGAGTCGAAGCCTTTGAGGCCAGGTACTAATTAGTTAGCCAAGGAAAGGAATCAGAGTATGAAGGGAAAGAGGGAAAGTGCAGTGTCCATGTTCCACCTCCACAGCCTGAGTCCAGGAGCTAAGGGAAGACACTGGGTAAAGACACCCCCAGCTCCAGGCTCAGAACCCATCCATCCAGCTGCACACCTGTGAGCAGGTTCATGTGGCTTTGCCTTATAGTTTTATCTTGAAATCTAACCTAAAATATAGTCTAAAATAAGGGGAAAGATTTAAATGTAAAAATATTTATCATAATGCAAAACTGGAAACAACCTAAATATACAATGACAATGGAATAGTTAAATAAATTATTAGCTTCCATAAAAAGAAAAACCTTAGGATTAAAGTCACACAGTTGATAGGTAAGGTGTCCACAAAATCAGTTTGATTATCTCCCCTCCCTCTCTCCCTCCCTCCAGGAAGCTGCACTGCACCAGGAACTACATCCACCTGAACCTGTTCCTCTCCTTCATCCTGAGAGCCATCTCTGTGTTGGTCAAGGACAACGTCCTCTACTCCAGCTCAGGCACGCTGCACTGCCCTGACCAGCCGTCCTCCTGGGTAAGGCTGTCCCCAGGCAGGGCCTCTCTCGGGAGCGCAGAGCTCCAGCTTACCAACCTCCACCTCTCAAGTTGATGAGGTCTCAGTGTTGCACAGTCCAGGGCAGGCAGAGAGCGTGGGTCCAAGTCAGCCCAAGTTAGCAGCTGGGAAAGGAGGGGCAGCACGGGGCAGGAGGGCAGGGGTCCAGGCAGGTCAGTGGCTGGGAAGTTAAAGGGCCCTGAGCCCTGAATCCAACACATGCAGACTAAGGCAAGGGCAGCAGCACATTTTTTCTATCTAAATTCCCAAGATTCTAAGCAATACATGCTTCCCTCCAGATTGCCCGAGAAAATCAACCTGTGCAATGAATAAACTCCATGCAGCAGCTGATTAGGAACCCAACTGCATGTCTGTGATATGCTTGGTCCAGCTCTTTGGTATGGAATAAATAATATTGTTAGTTTCTACGAATGGAGTAGAGGCTATTTAATGACCACACCGCTCTCCCTTGGCTGTATTTGTGGTGCTTACTAGTGGTTATTTAGTTCCTAGTCAAGCTAATTCAACAAATATTTATTGAGTACCTGCCACATGCAAGTTGTCCTAAGTTTTCATCTGCTAGTGCACAACACTCTGCACTTGGGAATCTTGTGGATCACTCTTGGTCTGAGAGCCCAACCCCAAGGTTGACAACAGTCTTCTATGAGGAGCCAGGATGCCAGATGCACCTCCCACACTCCAGGCTGGTAGATCCTCTACTAGCATGGTTGCTTGACCTGAACAATTCAAATTAGTTTTCCTTGAAATGGGAAAGCCCTTGGTAACTGCATGGCACCTCAGCTACTGGTAAATATATATCCAGGGTAACCTAGCTCATCATGAGGGATTAGACTAATAGAGGAGTCTGCTGCAATAATGAAGTTAAAAACAAGGCCCTCACCTGGAAAATCCCATGCCCTGGATGGAAGTCAAGGCCCTGAACTCTTGTCCTGAGATGAGGCCTCCCCATGTGTGTAATAACAGCGGACATCGAGGGACAGTACCAGGTCCCCTCTCACCAAGGTGGTCTCAGCTTCACTCTGCTAAGCTCTTTGCTTAAGGAAGCCAAGACCCTTGGCAGACCCATGAGTAGCCAACTGGCAGACCCACAGGTACCCCAGTCTATCTGGAGCAATGGCTCTCAGCTCTCTCTTACCATTAGATCCCAAGGACTCAGCCCCCTCACAGGAAAGGACGGAGGAGGAGCAGCTGACACCTCCAAAGCAGTGTGGCACTTGCCATTGCCAGCTCCTATGTGGAAGTCTCTGGTCTCCCCAAGTTTGTTGTGCTTCCTCCAAGTGCCAGGCTATCTCCATGGATACTCTCAGTGAATGCTCAGTCACCTTTGAAAGAGCAATTGCCCTGCTTCACAAATGAGAAAAGAGCTGAGGGAATCCTGCAATTTGCCCAAAGTGTCAGGACCCAAACCCATGTCAACCAAAGCCCAGGTCCACCTGCACATCCAGTGTTAAACACCGTCTTACCTGGCAACAACGCTGAAGAGAAGACATGGGGAGAGGGGTAGGCATGGGCCCATTCCCCAGAGCCAGCTAGAGAGCAGAGGGGTCCAGCTGCACCCCACGCTGGGGGCCCTGTGATTCTGACCAGCAAGAGAGCAGAGTGGGAGGGAAGGGCAGAAAGGGAGCTCAGAGGAGGAGGGGACAGCAGGGAGGAGAGGAGGACAAAGAAGGGGCTGCCCCTACAGAAGGACTAGTTCGAGTAAGCCAGTCAGCTGAGAAGACCTCAGCCTGAGGAACAAGATGCACCTTTGCCTCCAGCTCTGCTCTGGGCATCTCTATTCCTGGCTGGGCTTCACCAAACCATCATTGTTCTCCTAAGCAGAACATGGGGCAGTGACCCACAAGCAGGCACGGGGTCTCTCTCTCAGCATCAGGAGGAGCTGGGAGTGTGCTCAGGCCTCATCCTGCTAAGAAGGGCTGGTGGGGCAGCTCTTCCACCTGCTGCAGGCAGCACAGTCTCTTCTGGGCTTCTCGGGTTGCTTGGAAACCCAACCCCAAACTTAACCAGCCTGAGTCCTGCCCACCTGGGGTGAAGAAGTGTGGCATCCTGGCCCCAAGCCCTGCAGCATGGCCCAAGCATCTAAGCAGGGCTGCACCTGGCCAGAGCTGTTGCCTGGGGTGAGAAGAGGATCAGACCAAAGGTTGGGCTGGGGGCCACAGAGACAGCACCATAGTGACCATAGCGTAGACGGTCTTCATCCCCCAGCCCAGGCCAGAACAGCAGAGGGGTCGGGAGGAAGGGAAGTACACAGAGCACAGCCAGTGAGAACTGGTCCACACACATGTGCAGAATGCACACACATGTATACAGAATGCAGACACGCACATGCAGAACACACGTAGGCATGGTCAGGTCAGAAACCCGCAGCTGACGTGCCTGGCCTTGGCGCATCTCCTACTGTGTACATGGATCAGCCACCCGTGGATAGGTGCAAGAGTGTGTCTACCCATATGTGTGGTGTACATGCACCACTGGGTGCATATGGTATATCTACCCATACACACAGCACTTCCACATATATGTACGTCCACCTGTGTATCTATACCTGTAGACACACATCTATATCCATACAGGAATAGGAACGGTGTCAAAAGTGCTATTCCATTTCCACAAATTCTATACACTTAGTGATTAAAAGCATCAATTTCATGTTTACTCGTGGGCTTGAAATGCCTGGTAGGTCTAGTTATACGAAGGGAGGTCTGAGAGATTAAAATAAATTTATTTTATATCATATATTTTCCCAGTGAAAACCTTTCAAAACTCCTGGGGAAAGTGGTTTATTTGCCAGATTTCTCTTGTTTTCCCTTCATTTTTCATCTCTAATTAAGTTTCCCAAAATTAAAATCGTTCTTTACAATGGAGAAACTTACAAGGTTATCCAAAAAATTTAGAAGTCTAGGAACCTGGTTTGGGCCCATTGTGTGCACTCTCCCCCCACTCCCCACTCTTATTTTGAGACAGAGTCTGGCTAAGTTACTGAGGCTGGTCTTGAACCTGCAATCCTCCTGTCTCAGCCTCCCAAGTACTAGGATTACAGGAGTGCGCCAACATACCTGACGCCATTGTTTTCTCTTCCCAAACTTCTTTCCCCATAAGTGTTAATAAGTACAAGCTACTGTGTGTCACCCCTTTTCCTGTGCTCATCTCTATTCAGGATGAGGAGCCAGGAACTGCAAGAGTGCTGGGCAGAGCCACAGGCCCCTGAGTGCCAGGCCGCAGTCAGCACCCAATGTCTGGGTGCATCCAGGCACAGGTGCCTCCTTGTACACAGGACATCCCGCCCAGCTCTTTGCTGGCAAGAGCCTTCCTCCCCTCCACTGTGTGTCCCAGGGTAGGTGAGCCCTGAGTGGATAGCAGAGGAAGAACAGAGAGAGAGACTTCAGAGGAGCTGTGGGCGCAGAGGTAGAGGGGGACACGTGCAGAGCCGGCCATCTAGGAGGGTGACCAGCAGTTGCTGAAGTCAGCAGTGCCACCTGGGAGAGCTGTTTACATTCACCTCTTTGTCCATGTTTCTCTTCGGGGAGTTCAGAGGCTCCATGAGGGTGGACCCTGGTGCAGTGTATATGGAGGGCCTCACTCCAACATAACACACGTTGGCCAACACCCACGCCACTGTATTAATCACGTCCCTCCCGAGTCGGCACTCTGGTCCGTCCCTCCTTCCTTGTACAAACACACAGAGAAGCTCTGCCTGCACAACTATTTTTATCCCAGGCACACATTCTCTTGCTCTTTGGTGTTCCAGGTCGGCTGCAAGCTCAGCTTGGTCTTCTTCCAGTACTGCATCATGGCGAACTTCTACTGGCTCCTGGTGGAGGGACTCTACCTGCACACCCTGCTGGTGGCCATCTTCTCCCCAAGCAGGTGCTTCCTGGCCTACCTCCTGATTGGATGGGGTAAGGGCCCCGCACAACCTGGTCCCCTCTGCCCAGTACATGCAGACTTCCCCAGCTCGGAAAAACATGCTGGCACCCCTGAGGATGCACTTCAGGGTGTTGGGCGACTGAGGGTTCCTACACCCAACACTTGGATATTTCTGGTGGACAGGAACCTGGGCTGCAATGCTTGAAGTCCCCATTCCTGGCCCCTTTTACCCAAATTCAAACAGAGTTGATACTAAACAACAAAACACCTTAATCTTCCCTCTTCCCAGCCAATATATATGGACTGACAGGATGTGGGAAATCAGAATGGAACAGGGACAGAGGGGCAGAGAGGAGCAGGGCCACAGGCCTCCGGCAGGACCCAACTCTGCCCAGAGCGTCAGGGACTTGCATTGCGCGCTGGGGTGGCAGTGACCGTGCTTCTCACGTGCCAGCCTCCACAACTTCAATCATACTTTCTACATAGACTAGTTTCAGCCCTGGTCAGATTCTCAGCTTTTGGGCACATATAACCATCTTTACTGCCTAACAAGACATGTGTGAACTCATACTTATTTATGAAGACTTTAAACAAGAGCTTCCATGGTTTCCTTTGGTTGGGAAGCCCACCTTGGTGGCTCTGGCTCACGAGCTCCGGTTTGTGTGTGCTGCTCCTCGTCCATGAGGCGGGGTCAGTCCAACCAGGTGTCTCTCCACAGGCATCCCCACTGTCTGCATTGGTGCATGGACAGTGGCTCGGCTCTCCTTGGAAGACACAGGGTGAGTGACGCTTGCCCACGCTCAGCCTGTAAAGCGAGGCCCCGCTGTGTTGGCCAAGTGTCTGAAACTGGAGCGGCAGGTGCCTGCTTGGAAGGACAGGAGGCACCTGTGCCAGCGAGACACTGCAGGCAGCGTTGAACACCAGCAAGCAGGAAGATGAGGGTGTTGGTGGGGAAGAGTCCACAGGGACAGTGTTTGGAGGAAGGTCCCTGTGAGAGAAGGGGTAGAAGGCCTTGCAGCATAGCTAAGGGGTGCAGACCAGGCAGAGACAGGGGCACCCTGCACAGCACAGTCCACTAAAGAAGGCAGAGAGACATGCCCCATGCCCACTGCAACAGAGGCCAAGCAGGGCAGAGGCTGGCTGGGCAGCCCTGGAGACAGCTCTTGTCTCCTGAGAACTTGAGCTCCAGCCCAAGAGCCAGACATAAGCCCAGGCGTTCCCAGCAGGAATGTGCCTCATAAAGGGCCTCAGGGTGTCAGTTATCCGCTAAGCAGATCAGCCCAAAGGCGGGCAGCCTAAAACATCCATTTATTCAGTCTGCAACCTGGCAATGGGGGGTCCCCAGTGTCCTCCCTCCCCAGCCAGCTTGCTCAGCACAGCCCGCTCTGGCAGAGCACCTGTGGCCGAGGTGTCAGTGGAGGTGCCTCCTGCCCCGGGGGCTCCCCAGGGGAATGGCTTTGAGCTGGAGCTCTTGGGCCCAGCCTGCAGTGACCCACGGCTGTTGCCCAGCCAGCTGGGGTTGGGACCAGGACAGGGACTCTGCCCTGGGTGGGGTCACCAGACTCTGGATACTGGAGGGAATCACAGAGACCATTTATAAGCAACTGATCAGGATTCCTGCTAGAGACGGGCTGGCCCTGCAAATCAAACATGGAGTTATCGCAGGCAGAGAATTCCCAGCCAGATTCTCCACCAGGATTCCAAGGGCATCCTTAAACCTTCATCCAAAATACAGAAACAAACCATTAAGGGGTGAGAAGAGCCTAATTTTCAGGAGAGAAACTTCCCTCTTCATGATGTCATTTGGAGCAAGCGTGAGCCTGGGCCTCACCGACCCAGAGCTGTATGAACTGACCCAGGGCCACGCTGGGCTCTGACAGCCAAACTGGATGATCAGAGAAAGCAGCCTCCCCGCCCCCACCCCTGGGAGGAGGCTTCAGGCTCTCTCTGTCAGAGCACTGGTGTCCTGGGGACTGGCTGGGCCAGCAGGGCTGAGACTGGGGAGCGAGAGGCTGTGCAGGGGCAGGTTGTTCTCCAAGCTCCAACCAGCTCAGCGCACACTGCACACCTCTGTCCTGCTCCTGGCCCGGGGTGGAGTCCTGTGACTCTCACATCCTTCTCTTCCACAGTTGCTGGGACACTAATGACCACAGTGTTCCCTGGTGGGTCATACGGATGCCCATTCTGACCTCTATCATAGTAAGTGACTTCTTACTGCTCATGCCTGCTCTGCTGTCCCACACCTGAAAGGGCACCACCCACTGCCCGTGTGGACAGAGATGGCTCATTCCCTCAGCCTCCCCACACACATGCCTCGCCTAGGCCTGAGGAGCCCGGTTCAGTGTCCGCTGGTTTCCAGAGCCAGATGGGACATCTGCCTTTGTCGGCTTCACCTTCCCAGGATGCAGGGGCTGCTTTAGCGAGAGTCACATGGTTGTGGCTGCAGTAGCAAGACATGGTCCAGCTGGGGGGGGGGAGCACCAGTGCGGGTACCCAGGTCTCTTCACAGGTGGCACTGGAGCCTGCAGAGGGGTGAGCCCAGTACAATGCACCCCGTCCTGCTCAGAGTCAGCCCCTGGGTGTCCTCTCATCCTGCAGGTCAACTTCGTCCTCTTCGTCAGCATTATAAGGATCTTACTACAGAAGCTGACATCCCCAGATGTCGGTGGCAGCGAGCAGTCGCAGTACAAGTGAGTATGACTTGTCCAGGAGTGGGCAGTGCACGCAGAGGGGCACGGGGAGCCCAGAACCCACCCTGGCTCTCAGAAGGTCCTAGAGGCACCCGCGCATGCAGAGGGGCACACGGAGCCCAGAGCCCACCCTGGCTCTCAGAAGGTCCTAGAGGCACCCACGCACACAGAGGGGCACGCGGAGCCCAGAGCCCACCCCGGCTCTCAGAAGGTCCTAGAGGCACCTGCGCACGCAGAGGGGCATGTGGAGCCCAGACTGCCAGCTTGCTGAAGGTCCTCAAGGTACCTCAGCTCATGCAGAGGGGCGTGTGGAGGCCAGAGCTGCCCCTGGCTCGCTCTAATGCCAGGCCGGCCTGTGCCTCTGTGGCGAATACACCTGTGGGATCGCTGTGGTCAACATGCTGTTTGGGGCTTTGGCTGGGTTCCTGTGGCAGTGTTTCCCAGTCACCCAGCATCCTTATTTAATGCTCACTTTGTCCTCCCCATCAGACCCCGTGGTCCTTGGCCATGTGTGCATGGCAGCACCTGATGCCAGGCCCCATCTTGATAACCACATAGTACAGGCTCAGGAGGGGTCGGGTAAGGAAGGTCCCTTTCACCCCTCAGTGGACAGAGAGTCAGGGGAATCACCAACCAATTCCACAAATTGCTATCCATGATTCAACAGAGTGTATAAAATTCCCAACTTGGTTACAAAATAAGCACTAGTTTAATGTTAAAGTGTTTGGTCCAGCCCGGAAGGACCTCGGATCAGATGGCTGGAATGGGCTAAGAGGGGCGTCACCGGAGCGGCCCCGACTGCCCAGCTGGGATCAGCTACTGTATCAAGGTCCCCCACCCCCACCTCAGAAAGTGCAGGGTCTGGGGTGGCTGAGAGGGCTGCCGTGCCCATCAGGAGCAGGCCAGGAGCACACTGCTGGATTACGTCCCAGCCGGGGCCTGCAGGAAGCCACACCACTCTGCCCTCAGTGTCCTGTCTGTGGAAGGGAAATAGTATTTGTCAATAAGATTTGAGGATCAATTGTGTTAATCCTTGAAAGGCACTTACAGTCTGGCACCACAGATATTGTGGAAAGTTTGGTGAACACTGAGTGTAATTGTGTCCATGGTGGATACAACCCAAGGAGGAAGTTTCACAGCCAGCCCACCCTGGAAGCGGGACCCATGGCAGGTCCCAGGAATGAGGCAGAAAGAAGCTGTGGCTCTGGGCCTCGTGCCACAGAAGGAGGCAGGACACAGGCCTGAGATCACTCCTGGTTGCTCTTCATTGAATTTGGATTCTCCGCCAATCTTTTTAGCATCTGTGCAGACCTTTCCTTTGGTTCCCTGGGAGTGTTAGTTAAGTTAACCTTGAGATGGATGCTTTTATTTCGGAAACACAATTATGTGGGGTAATGAAATCCGCTTTCCCAGGATGGTGGGAGGGGCAGGGCATGGTGCCGCACTGCTGGGTCTTTGCAAAGAAGAACAGCAGGCCTGCCTCACCCACACGCTCTCTAGCCAGGTCAGGCAGACGGTTAGGCTGTGCTATGGTGGGAACAGCAGGATCCCCCTGACGTCAGGGCACCCACGGAGCCCAGCCTGACTGACCCCAGTGAGGCACAGGGCACAGAAGGACCTGGGCTCAGTGGGGGCCTGCTGCTGGCCCTTGTGCCTGTTGCAGAAGGGACTGGGCTATAGGGTTGGGGCAGGGTATCTGTTCTGAGGGAAGTCCTGCTCGTGAGAAACTCCAAGGGCATGAGATGTCGTATGCAAAGAAATAGAGAAACATGTCTGCACTCCTAGGACTTTCCGGCTGAGGGTAGATTTGAGGCAGGTGCCTCAAGAATAAGTTGAAGAAAGTGTGTTGGGAGGCACCTGGCAGAGGATGTAGAAGGGGACCAATGGAACAGCTCAGTTTCCAAGGGCTGATGTTCATTCGGTGGCCATGAGTGTTCTGGTGCCCTTCCAAGTGCCCCTCGTCAGGATGTTAAGCCAGACTCCTGGCCCCGCTGTCAGGGCTGGTGTGACTGGACAAGGATGGCTGGACCTGGGTGGGGAAATCTCCTGCGTGATTCAAACAAGCAGGGTAGAGCCACAGGCCTCGGGCAGCTGTCTCAGTGGCCCCCAGACACCATGGGGAACTGGGCCAACTGTTCCAGAAACTCTGAGGGAGGGCCAGGAGCCTGCACTGGAGCAAGGCCTGCAGTGCTTCCATGCAGCTGAAGTCTGAACAGCGCTGAGATGCCTGGGGCGGGGTGGACAGTATTGCCTGGCAGGCAGGTGAGGGCTAGTGAGTGGGAGGAGGGAAGGCGCATTGGCCGTGCTGGGCTGCTTCCTACACACAGTGCAGGAAGTCCTGAGTGTGCTGTGGGTGTAATCACTCGTGACTCTGAGTCATCTCCATCCCAGTGCGCCGATTCCACAGGGTCCATGGTGCCCAGGTCAGGAGGGAGGCCTCCTGGGCTTCTCACCAGGGCCCTCTGTAGGTGCCCCTGGGCTCTCCTATGCTGGGAGCCAGCTGCTGACAGCAGTGACCAAGGCCAGTGAACCTCTGAGAGCCACCAGGTGGGCGAACCCCATGGACCCCTGTGAGTGCCCCTGAGCACAGTCACATTTGCACATCCCACCTAAACATAGGAGAGAGGTGGGCTGGGGGCTGTACTTGCTGGGCTCAGGAGGGCAAGGAAGAGCCTGTTCAGGTCCTGAGCCCACAGCTCCTCGAGCCTCTAAGGTGCCGCCCACCGTGCCCCTCTCCCTCTGCCTAGGAGGCTGGCCAAGTCCACGCTGCTGCTCATCCCACTGTTCGGAGTCCACTACATGGTGTTTGCTGCCTTCCCCATCGGCATCTCTTCCAAGTACCAGATCCTGTTTGAGCTGTGCGTCGGGTCCTTCCAGGTGGGTGCGGAAGGGGCAGGTATGCTGCAGGCTGCAGGCTGGCGCTGATGTCCTCTCTCCTTGCAGGGCCTGGTGGTTGCTGTCCTCTACTGCTTCCTGAACAGCGAGGTAAGGCCTTCTCCAGAACTGAGCACAGGCACCGCGTTAGAAAGGCTGCTCCCCATATGCCCCCAGAGTGCCCCCGTCTCCTGCACCCCTGCCTGCCACTTGCTGGCCCCACACAGCAAGGACCAAATCAGCCCCCCTGCCCATCACAGCACAGCTTCTTCCAGCAAAACTATGGTCTCCTTCTGCCACACAGGCAAAGTCAGGTGCCCAGTGACCGCCTTTATGGTCAGATCCTTGACCCACAACCCTGAGTCCAGAAAACCTGTGGCCTTGGTGGAGAGGGGCTGGGACTTACCAGGAGATATGTTAATCCAATCCCAAGATAAAGCCAGGAGCTGGGTTCTCCTACCTCCAGTTCACTTCCCTGCAGCCCCCCGGGCCTGCCCCTCTGACTAGTGTCTCCTTGCCTGGTGTCTTAACTGCTGCCACCACACTGCACAGAGTGGGACCAACTCCTTCTCCT
This sequence comes from Glis glis, assembly GCA_004027185.1. Taxonomy (NCBI): domain Eukaryota; kingdom Metazoa; phylum Chordata; class Mammalia; order Rodentia; family Gliridae; genus Glis; species Glis glis. The sequence continues at coordinate 45,324 of PVJS01004649.1, forward strand.
GGCTCCATACCTCTTCCGCTGCCCCTCCTTATTCCCCAACACCCTCCTTGAGGGGAAATTCCCACCCAGGAATGAGGGGGAGAGCTGAGCACTGTCCCCTGCTGCTAAGGAGTCTTTTCTGGAAACACACAGCCCCATCCTGTGGTATTGGCGACCTCTCCAAACTAACCTCAGGGTCGGAGGGTGGGCTGAACATGTCCTCCAGCTCCTGGCTGGGTCTCTCCCCTTCTCCTCACCCTCTCCCAGACCTCGTCTCTGTCCATCTGATGGGGACATTGTGAGATGAAGACATGTCCTCCAAGTCCAGACACGGGTGGGAGGGGGAGCTGCCAGACTCATCCTTCGTGGCAAAGGCCTGGGGAGCCCCGCCGGGCACGCTCACCCTTGCCACTGCCTTCATCCCCAGGTGCAGTGTGAGCTGAAAAGAAGGTGGCGAGGCCTGTGCCCCACCCAGCCCGGAAGCCGGGACTACAGACTGCACAGCTGGTCCATCTCCCGGAATGGCTCTGAAAGCGCCCTGCAAATACACCGGGGTTCCCGCGCCCAGTCCTTCCTGCAGACGGAGACCTCTGTCATCTAGCTGCATCCACCCTCTGTGCAGCCCAAGCTGTGGGGTTTCCATGCGGTCTGCCACCTCCCTCCTGTCCCAGTGCTAGGTGCCGTGTAGGGTCATCAACAGCTTGATTCAGCCGGTCCTTAATCCCATACAGTGGACTTAAGCCTGTATGTGGAACTATAATTGACCTAAATGCTAATCATTGTTAAACTTCAGCATTTATGTCATTTTGCTCATGATGTTGCTCAGCTACAGAAGCAGATCCATTTTCAAAGAGAATGGAGAAACGAGTGGCCCCTGAACACCAAAACCAGGTGCCACGGCCCAGGGCACAGAGGATTGCTCATCTCCCTGCCATCTCCTGCAAACCACCCGTCCTGTCAGTGGGAGCCAGGCCCAGAACTGTGTTGGACCCTTCAGCAGCCTCCTCCCTCTGTGAAATGCCCGCGAGCCAGGAAAGACCAGGGGAAATCAGCCAAGAGCATCTGTCCCCGAGCTGCCTGGTCCTCAATCAGTGTCCCCTGAGGCCTGTGTGGCACCATCCCCTCAGACCTCTGCATAGTGCAGCCCAGCCCCGGCCACTCCCATTGGCCCTGGGGGACAACGGCAAGATGCTCCGGGGGACTTCCAGGCCAAGGCCTCCTGGCAACTCAGACCAGTGCCTCCCTGCACGCAGCCAGGCAGGCCCCAAGCGCAGCTGCAGGAGACACTCAGCCCCGGCTGTCTGCCTTAAGCCACAGTGATTAACATCTGGGGGAACGCTGTTCTGTTTTTAATGGAAATAACTGTAATTTTTTCTGTTTAAATGGAGGGTTCTTTTATCAAAATATAATATGGTCAAGTGTCCCTCGCCAGTCCTGACAGACAGTCTTTGTTTCTGTTCCTTTGGTTGTCTGCAGACTGAAGAGGCAGGGCTGGGGAAGTCACTGACGTGGCCACAAAGGTGACGCGGGTGGGAGGAGGGCACAGCCTGTTCCCTGTGTCAAGTCTTTGTTGCGGCAGCAGCCACAGCCCTGCAGTGTGCCCAGCCCTCACCCGCTGCACCAGTGGTCTGAGCACACTTTACACCACTTGCTGCTTAGGAGTGAGGGCCTCAAAGTCAGTCCTGTGGCTTCCATGGCCTTGTGGACTTTGGCCACCTGGATGCTGACAATCTTGACCACCATGCTGGGGCCAGATGAGGCCAGGAGGTGGAGAAGGTGAAGGCCCCGCTCTACATCTCCAGGAAATAAGATGGACAAAGGGGCTTTAGGACAGCAGAGCCGCGAGTGTCCAAGGAGCAGCTCAGGCCTGGTGCTGGGCTTCCATCCTGCGTGCTCCAGGGCTGGCCGCATCTGCCTGTCCAACAGGATTGTACCTGGACTTCTGTTCCATCCACACGTGAACTCACAGCTTGTCTGCAGTCGCAGTGGGGGCTGGTTCAGAGGATCTGGAGACATCCAACCCTGGCCTTCTGGAGCCACAATACTCGACCAGGGGTGTGGGGATTAGGTGGCCCAGGCCAGGTGCCCTGGAAAGGGCCATGGACCATGGCAGCTGGCACAGCGAGAAGAACATGGAGGACACCAGAAACCCTGGGGTCAGCCCTGCCTCTCTTCGGATCCACCTCCAGCCTGGTTCCCACTCACTCTAGAAGTTTTGAGGAAACAAAGCTTTGCTGCAACTGAAAATGTGCTGACAACAGGTGTGGCCACTTCACTGTGACCCTGAGCAGACACTGAGGACTGTGGCGCGGGCATCAGGGGTCACCCAGGTGGTCCTTGGCCATGCACTAGGCATACATTCTCCTCACCAAGTGCGTGCCAAAGCTAAACAGCCAGAGCAAAGCTGGGAGGGAAAGGGGGTTGTGAACTGAGTGTTGGTGTACTGACAGGTGGTGACTGCACGGTCTAAGTGTATTTTTAAATGTTATTGTGTACAGAACGTCCACACACTCCACCACATGGTGGGATGAGCTGTGTAGATATGGCAATAAACCTGGTTTCATATCTGAACTGAGTAAGAATTTGCTGCAACACCCAGCAGAGAGCTGTGGACAGGGTCCTGCGGCCATGCGACACCTTTGAGGACATTGAAAACAGTCCTCCTCCCTCAAGACAATCGCTGATCCTGTTGGCACATCCTTATGGGAGAAGATTGGTCCAGAGTGGCTGGGAAGTGAATGGCAGCCTGGGGTGTGTCCCTGCGCACCTGCCCTGAGCTCCAACAGGCTCCTTCCACGGCCCCACAGAGCTGAGAACCTGCCCACCAGAGCAGGACTGGTTGTATGCACACGGTGTGTGTGACTGTGGGTGTGTGCATGTGCGTGTGTGTGACTGAGCATGTTGCACATGAATGTGTGTGACTGTGAGTGTGTGCACGTGAGTGTGTGTGACTGTGAGCATGTGCATTGCTCTGTGCATTGACCCTTAACCTCATCTCTGCTACAAGCAGATAAAATTTCCTACTCCCACACTCAACCTCCCTGCTGCATTATGAAGGGGAATAGAGAGCATTGCTAAAATCAAACCCCAAGAGGCCAAAGTTGGAAATGAGTGATGCACGTCTGTGAACCTCCTCAGAGCAGAGAGGGCCCTACATGGCCCCCTGGAGGTTCCTCATTCCTGATGTCTGACTGGGAGGGCTGGGTGCCCATTTGCCTGAGGCAGGCGACATTCCAGGCAGGTCGAAGATCAATCCGTCCTGATGGGCAGTGGCTCTAAGGAAGCCCGTCCACCCCTGAAAACAGCGATGCTTGGGCTCTCTTCTCATCAAAAACAGCAGTTTTTTGATTGTCTAATTTTTCACATTTTCAGATTGTAGAAATTATGCAGGAGAGTTATAAAACTGCAGATTGTATGGGCAGATGTTACCTAGGAAGTAATTGCTCTGACCCTCCTGCAAATTAACTCTTTCACTCTTGGGAAGTAGGGGCAGGACAGGAACCAGCCTGTGCTCTTCCCAGGTCCTCCTGCCACTCAGAAGGTGCCTCCGAGCGGCGGGTGTTGACGTGGACCTTACAAAGGATTTAGGGCATCTTTTATGCAGAGAAGTGTTCTTTGGAAGATGGAAAGAAAAGGGACTCTTGCTTCCTTTATGTTCTCTAGTGGATTAACAAGGAAAGTGGAGCAGGTGGTCAGCAGGTGGTCTCCTGGCTCCTGAAAACAGTCCCTCCTCTGCCTGCCCAGGACATCACAGGGACCCTGCAGAGTGGGTCCTCACCCCCAGGGCTACCACAGGGCCTTTTTGAAAGCTGCATTTTTAACACCTGGAACTGAAGAAACAGTAGGAGACAAGCTATTGGGGTATAATTACAAAACAAGGAGACCAAGTAGGACTGGCTCCCTTTCTGAGATGCAGGTTTTCATATCCTCAAGTGTGAATGTTATATGTGAAAGTCTAAGAAATCAGCAGAGAAATTTAATGCATCTTAAAAACACATGCTATGATGGTTCAAATAATACCATTATGAGTCTAAAACATTTAAAATTTGTGATTTTTTGCATAATAAAGGAAATTATTACAGTCCTTTCAGATTTAAATGCATAGTACAATAAAGCCCCATTGAGACTTGGAATGTGCAGATTTTTGTGCAGCATGAGCAGGTCTTTCTCCCAATTCCACATGCAGTGAGAGCCTGCACATTCACTCTTAGCTCTGTAGGAGCTGGGGTGACTCCAGGTCTAGTGTTTGTGCATTTAAAGCACGGGTGTGTAGCACACAGGAACACCTGACCCCCACTGAGGACACCGACCTGGGAGTGCACAAGGTTGCCTTCCGCCTGCCTCCCCCCCCCCTCTGCTCTGCCTTGTCAGTGACACTCTGAGGAGAATTTGAGGGGAGGGGAAGGAAAGCAGGAGAGGAGGTGGGGCTGGAGGGGCGTTTCCCTGGGGTGATAGACAGGTCATGCAGACCAGCCAGGAGGCCTCAGCTCCCTGCTGGAGAGGGGGGTAAAGAGCCAGTGGCCCATACCCTTGAACTGTGTTAGCCAGCCTCTATCACTGAGACAAACACCTAAGGAAAACAACTCAGAGCAGGAAAGACTTACTTTGGCTCATGGTTTCAGAGGTCTCAATCCACAGTCAGCTGGCTCCATTGCTTTTAGGCCTATGATGAAGAATATCATGGCGGAAGGCTGTGGTGGAGGAGAGCTGCTCAGCTCATGGTGGCCGGGAAGAGAGAGAGAGGAAGGGGACACAGAGTCCCAAGGGTATGCCCCCATTACCCATTTCCTCCAGCCTTACCCCTATCCACAGTTCCCATCTCCTCTCAGATTATTAATCCACCAATGGATAATCCACCAATGGATAATCCACTGATGCACTCAGAGCCCTCAAGACCCAGTCATTCCCCAAATCCCGCCTCTGAACACAGCTGCACTAGAGACCAGCCTTCAGCTCATGAGCTTTTGGGGACACTCTAGATCCAAAGTATAATAGACTGCTTCTGCGTTGTACAGGCACACCAGAAAGGGGCTATGCAGGGCTGCCAGAAACCTCAAAAGGGAGGGTCTGTTGGTGAGAATTACCCTAAAGGCTCAGTGAAAGGGTGTAGTTGTATTACCAGGCCAAGGTCGGGAACAATAAAGCAGAGTCCAGGATAGAGGCGGAAGGGTGGGGGGGGGGAAGGGCCCAAAGAAGGAAGAGACAGAGGGATGAGAGAAATCATGACCAAAACAGCAACACAAGTTCCTCGCAGGGCCTGCACAGAGCAGAGCCAAGACATAGGGCAGTGGTCGGGAGTTTGATACCAAAACCAGCCCTGACTGCTCAGCCAGGCCTGCCTGGAGCTCTCTCATGTGGAGCAAAACCGAGGCTATCCAGGTCAGCACCTGAGAACCTGTGGCTGGCCTTACCCCTGTGGCAGAGGTGGCCACATGTGGGTTGTGGTGCCACCAGAGAAGGGAAGTTGGCGGCACAGCAGGACTGCATCTGCACAGTGCTTCCCAGTCAGTCAGGGTCTTTGCGGCCAATGCGGATTGTTAGGGATGGCAATGATCCCCCAATCTGCATGGGTTCCACTGGACTCAACTAAGCCCAAGGGATCAAGGCTCACTGTGCACGCTGTCAGGATCTCATTCTAATGACAGACTTAAGAAGAGGGAATAGCTGCTGGCCTGGGCAGAGCAGAAGAGAAACCTGCACTCGTTCCAGGTGACTGTGCAAGTACCAGGAGGCCTACTGTCCAGCCAGGGCCACCAGGTATTCTAGAGACAGTACCACCAGGTCCAGGAGTCCAGCCCAGGCAACTGTGCTTCTTGGAGTCGGCACCACCAGGTCCAGGTGTCCAGCCAGAGCCACTGTGCATCTTGGAGTCAGCACCACCAGGTCTAAGTGTCCAGCCCAGAGGACCATGCATCCTGGAGTCGGCACCACCAGGTCCAGGAGTCCAGCCCAGGGGACCGTGCATTCTAGAGACAGTACCACCAGGTCCAGGAGTCCAGCCCAGGGGACCGTGCATTCTAGAGACAGTATCACCAGGTCCAGAAGTCCAGCCCAGGCCACTGTGCATCTTGGAGTCAGCACCACCAGGTCCAGGTGTCCAGCCAGGGCCACCGTGCATCTTGGAGTCGGCACCACCAGGTCCAGGTGTCCAGCCATGACCACCAGGCATCCTGGAGACAGTACCATCAGATCCAGGTGTCCAGCCCAGGCCACTGTGCATCTTGGCATCAGCACCACCAGGTCCAGGTGTCCAGCCCAGAGGACCGTGCATCCTGGAGTCAGCACCACCAGGTCCAGGAGTCCAGCCCAGGGGACCATGCATCCTAGAGTCGGCATCACCAGGTCCAAGAGTCCAGCCCAGGGGACCATGCATCCTAGAGACAGTACCACCAGGTCCAGGAGTCCAGCCCAGGCCACTGTGCATCCTGGAGACAGTACCACCAGATCAAGGAGTCCAGCCCAGGGCCACCATGTCCCAAAATTGGCACCACTAGGTCTAGCCATCCAGCCCAGGGGACCATATATCCTGGAGACAGCACTACCAGGTCCTCCTGTCCAGCCCAGGACCACCATGCATCCTGGAGTCAGCACCACCAGCTCCTGCCATCCAGTCTGGGACCACCATGGTTCCTGGAGACAGCATCATCAGGTCCAGATATTTAGCCTAGGGCCACTGTGCAGCCTGGAATCAGCACCACCAGGTTCAGGAGTCCAGCTCAGGCCACTGTGCATTCTGGAGACAGTACCACCAAGTCCTACTGTCCAGCCCAGGGGACCATGCCTCTTAGAGTCAGCACCACCAGGTCCAAGAGTCCAGCCCAGGGCCATCATCATCCTAGAGTTGGCACCACCAGGTCCAGCCATCCAGCCTAGGGGACTATGCATCCCGGAGACAGCACCACCAGGTCCTCCTGTCCAGCCCAGGACCACCCTGATCCTGGAGTTAGCACCACCAGATCCAGCTGTCCAGCACAGGGCCACCACGCACCCTGGAGTTGGCACTACCAAGTCCAGGTGTCCATCCCAAGGCCACCGTCGCCCTGGAGACAGCACCACCGGCTCCTGCCATCCAGTCCCTGACCACCATGCATCCTGGAGTCATTACCCCCAGGTCCTCCTGTCCAGCCCAGGACCACCCTGCATCCTGCAGTCGGCACCACCAGTTCCTGCCATCCAGTCCCTGACCACCATGCATCCTGGAGTCCGTACCACCCAGGGCCCAGGACCACCATGCATCCTGGAGTCAGCACCCCCAGGTCCAGGTGTCTAGCCCAGGGCCACTTTGCATCTTGTGTTGAATACTTGGTAACCATTCTACCAAAAATTGTAAAAGGCAAAAGGAATAAGCAAAATAGTACACCCCTCTAATAAGTAAAACAAAATTAAAACTGGACATCCTAATTTCCTATAAAAATGGCACACATCCATGATAGTGCTATTGAGGTAAGAGGTATACTACACTGTGTGATATGATAAAACCTTATTTAATGGTTTATTTCATAGTATTATCATAATACAATGAAACATTATATTATATAGTATATCATCGTGATGTTTATATCCTCTATAAACTTAAAACATCATAAACATTAATATGTTCATTCCATTTAACCCAGTAATTTCATTTCTAGGAAACTTCCTTAATTTAGTATTCAGAGTTATGCACAATGATTTATGTATAAGAATGGTCATTGTGATGTTATTTATAATATCAATATGAAATAATTAATGATCGTCTAAATGTTCGGTCATTAAAGAATGATTAAGTAAATTGTAATTTAGAACCTAATGGGATAAAGACTCTGGTGTGGGGGCCATGTGGAGGAGAGGTGATGGCCACCGCTGCCCATATGCGCACGTCAGCTGAGTGCAGGGCTGCACCTGGCATGAGGTCAGAACTGTGGGGAGAGCGTCCATGAGCAGAAACCCCAGGAGCTGCCCAGGCAAGCTGAGAGCCGGGCTGGGAATCGTTCCGTGGAGGAGGAGACCTGAAACCCACCATCGCATTCCTTGCAGCAATTAACTCTGCCCAGCAGGCCATTCATAATGCAGCACAAATTACAGTTACTCCCTGGCAAGGATTGTACATCATGAAATTTAGGAGAGCTTCTTTTGATCAGGTGAACAGGGGAAAGGGCAACATCTGCTCAACCCACAGAGGTGGTTGTCACAATGCCAATAACCAAGACCACTGGACTCCTCTGAATATGGACACCTCCACCCAGACATCCTTCCCCAGGCTCAACACCATACATATGTACAACTATTCATGGTAATAAAAAAATTTTATGTGTTTCCTAAAATTTTCACCACCCCAAAAAAAAAAACCCCACCAATCACAGTAGCAAATACAAACATGGGAGACCAAACCCAACAGGCCACTCCTGAGAGCCAGCCATTGTCCCGGGGTGAAGGACGATCCACCCCAGCCGTCTCTTTGTTGGTGAGATGAAGTGTACTTCCCAAGGGCATAGCTGACAAGGAGCAGGGCTTGGCCTCCCCCAGCCTCAGCCTCCATGTCTACTGGGCTGAGCTTCAAGTCCTCTGCTGTGGGCGCTGATAGGCGCTGCAAGTTCTGACTGGTATTACATACACACAGAGACAGAGGCTTATGAAGTTAAAGTGGAAGCTTATTTTGTTGTGTGTGGGCCCCAGACTATAAGCTCAGTCTCAAATATTTAGGGAAAAAAATGTAAACTCCAGGAAGAGCCGTCCTCTACTGAAATTCCTGCAGAGAGCAGAGCAGCCTCTGCAGAGCAACACCCCGCACATTCTCTGGTGAGGAGCTGCAGATGGCCGGAAGGGGACCTGGCCCCAAGATCACGTGTCCTTCCTAGTTCAGAGTTGCGGTAAGCTGCTTTGCAGCCACAACTCTTCTGTCTGATGAGGACAGGTCTTACCTGTAAGGATTCAGTACTGCCCTCCCTGGGCCTCAGGGTCCCAACCCTGGTTCTCTTGGGGCCAGGCCCATGTAACACCCAGCTTACCTGACTCGTGCTCGCCAGTTCTCAGTGCCTCCTACAAAGCCTGGCAAACAGAGGGCCTCCACTGAGACGTGCAGAGAAAAATGAACAGATTCCAGACCATGTGGCCATATGGTTGTTCCCGGCTATCCCCAGGGGACTGGGAACTCCTTGGCCATGCATACCACATGGCACAGAGTGTTTAATGGATAGGGTCATTTGATAAAATCTTAGCAATGATACTAGGCATGATGGGTAGCATTCCTAAATGTGCCAGCAAGGACAGACAAGCAGTGTTCACTGAGGGCTGCCTGCACTCTAGGGTCCATGCAAAGGCGCCCTGCTGCGATCGCCCAACAGCCTGTGCTGAGCACTGTTACAATCCACTGGTCAGAAGAAGTAAGGGCTGCCGGGCATGGTGGCGCACGCTTGTAATCCCAGTACTTTGGGAGGCGGAGACCGGAGGATCCGGGTTCGCGACCAGCCTCAGCTCTCTGTCTCTCTCTGTCTCTCTCTCTGTCTCTCTCCTTAGTGAGGCCCTTCACAACTTTGTGAGACCCGGTTTCAAAATAAAGTATAAAAAATAGGGCCGGGGGCGTAGCGCGGAGGTACAATGCCCCTGCGTTCAATCCCCGGTACCACCAAAAAAAAAAAAAAAAGAAGAAGCAAGGGCTCAGAGAGGCCACGAAAGTTGCCCAACAGCACCCAGCCCATGTCAGGTCTCTGCCCTCGCCCTGTAAGAGTGGACTCTGTAGAGAGTGAGGCTGCTGCCTGCAGGTTCAAGCTTCTCTGCTGAGAACAAGTCAGACAGCTGTGCTCTGAGGTCAGAACCCTCCACCCTGCACTAGCCTGATCTCTCATCTTCCGTCAACCCACCCCAGGTGCCCCACAAGGATGCAGGAGTCCCACTCCACCCGCCTAGGACTTTGGCTCACAGGGGACGTGCCCTGACCATCTCTGCAGAGCTATGGCTGGGAAGCCAGCACATTTTCCCACCACGGTCGGTTGTCACAGCAGGCTTTCATTTCTTGTGACATCCAGGCTGCCAGTCAGAGAGCAGCTGCAAGGCCTCGGGGGCCACTGGGGTGAGCCCTGCCCTGTGAACCTTCAGCCTCCTGATTAAAAGACTCACAGAGAGCCAAAAACAGTAATATTACCATCAAGACCAATTTGAGCAGCAGAATTCATTTTCTAGAGCGGCGATGGATGTGAAGCGTGCCCCTGACTAACACCAGCGTGCTGGGAACCAAGCACAGTGAAGAGTCCCTCCGCTCCACCTGAGTTCCCGCCCCACAGACGTAGCCTGTCCTCATACTTCCAACGCCAGCCCTGCAATTATCAACCATGCATAGTTCAGCTGCCTCCCCGTCTAGGTGGGAAGATGTCCCTCTACACTCCTGCATAATGACTAAATTGTGGTGTTAATTAAGACACAATCAGCCTGGCCTCATTACCGTAGTGACCAGTGCATTACTAGCCCAGGAGCATTAGGGTTGCACTTCCATTACTGGGCAGCTCCTGCTCTGCCCAGTTTCCAAATGCCTTTCTTCCCTTCTCCTGTTCTTCCTGCCATCTGTGTTCTTAGTCCTTCCTGCAATCCACATCCACCCACATCCGGCCACCTCGTCCAGCATTCAGACCCCTGCAGAGCATCTCTCTCTTCCCAGGCTGCTCAGGGCTCCCTTGTTTCCCAGCCCCATAGCTTCTCTTCTCTTGACTTCCTGCTTTGTTTTTTTCTGGCACCTCCTCAAATAGTTTTCAAAAAAAAAAAAAAGAGAGAGCACATCACAGAAAATACTGAGATGATGAATGGATAACATGACTTGGATCGACGGTTGCATCTTTGGACAGTTTTCTTTGTTCCGGGTTGAGGATCTCTCCTCTGTCAAGCTGTCGGAGGCCATTCCAAGGACTTGAGTGCAGTACAGCTGGGCAGTGTCTGCATCGCCCCTTCTGTGTTCTCTCCCACCCCCAGCTCCTGATCCTCCTGCTTTCTGGACCTCATGATGCTAAGCCTTGTCTGGGTGCCTTCCATGCATTTTTCTGGTCACGTGGTGGCCTGTTTGATCTGGAAACTTGTGTCCTTTAACTCTGGAAATGCTCTTAGATGTCTTCATAATTCCCCTTCTTCTCCTATTTTTCCATTCTTTTTGTTCTTCTAAGTCTCTGATCACTGAGTTCTACTTTCCGGGGTGTTTCCTCATGTCATCTCCCAACTTTACACTGAATTGGGGGAGGGTACTGGGAATTCAACCCAGGCATGTTCCACCTCCAAGCTACATGACCCAGGCTTTTATTTTTTTGAGACAGGGTCTTCAGTGACAGAAGGAGCCACAGCCCACCTCCCACCCACTGGAACCCACCCCTGTTTTGTTGAGCTGTGTTTCATTGGTCAAGGCTGTGGTGATGAGGAGGCCACTGACCATGCTTGGAGCTCCTCATGGGTGAGATGCGCAGCGGGCAAGCCAGAACCTCATGTGTGTAGAGCAGTGGAACCAGTCAGCACGAGGGGAGTGAAGGATGGGCACTGCAGAGGGCTCGCTGGTGAAGGTTCACGCTCACCATCGCATCTGCCTCTCCCACCCACCCCCCGTCCCGACTGTCTCCGACTTGCCCTCTCTTCTCAGTCTTCCTCCTTTCTACTTCTTGTCTTTCCCACATTCTTTCTTTACCAAGGAAGGTGGGGCTTTTTGGTACAGGGGATTGATCCTAGGAGCTTTCTACCTCTGAGTTACATCCCCAACCCTCTTTATGTTTTATTTTGAAATAGAATCTTGCTAAGTTGCTGAGGGTCTTACTAAGTCGCCCAGGCTGGCTTCCAACCTGTGATCCTCCTGTCTTAGCCTCCCAGGTACTGGGATTACAGGCATGTTCCACCACACACCCAACTAGGTGTATTTTATTACTTGTTCTGTTTACTAGATCAGTCTTTCACAGCTTTCATTGTTAAACAAAAATAGCAATATATTTCCTCTTAAAAGCATCTAAACGCTGTTGTTTAGTTTATGTGAACCACAGTTTATATGCCATGGTTGGGGTTATTGTAGAGGCAAGCAACGTGCCTCCCTCCCAGGCTCCTCCAAGGCTCTTCAGAGCTCTGGGACAGGCCACAGGAGCAGAGAGGGCCCTGCCCGCTTTGAGCCTTTCTCTGGCCCAGCCCTGCAGGAGAGCGGCACTTCCCCACAGTTGGATACAACCCAGTTTTCCCATGTCTTCTGGTGTAGAACTAGGACGAAAATAATTGCCACAATCTTCCTCCTGGGTGGGAGGAAGCCTCCCCCACACACACCCCTCTCCGCTCAACGGCTCCTGCGTATCCACCCCACACATTTCCTTGCCCTTGATTTCACTTATGATGTCCAAATTGTGCTCTTTACTGGGAAAGAGGCTCCAGGCAAATCAAAGCAACAACTGAAATCCATTTTAAAGCCAACAACTATTCACCAACAGTAACTCTCAACTACCTCTGTCCACTCAGAAACCAGGCCAAAAGCTGCTGGAGACGCTGTCTCCTGTGTCTTGGGGAGAAGAGTGGGCTCCCCTCTGCTACCGGCAGGCAGGAAGGGCTGTGCCTGCTGCTCCCACTGCTCCCTCTGGGGTGACTCCAGAGGCTAGAGGTAGCAGCCCGCTCCTCCCTCCAGTCTTCTCAGGAAACAGAACGGAACCTAACCACTGTGAAAGTTGTCAAAATCAAAATCAGGTAACTTGGGCCAAACCAAGCAAAGTGGTGCTAGGAGGAGTGCTCATGCACACGTGCCTGCGACGAAAGCTGTTCAGGGGACTCTCAGAGCCACAGCCTCACAGAAAGAACAATACTTCCACGAGGACATCTGTCCAGTGCTGCCTGTCCAGCCCTGGACTGCGGCCTCCCTGCTAGCGCAAGCTCTGAGGATAACCGCCTCAGGACAAGGTGGGGCTACTCTCGTTTTGCCTGCACGTGTCCCCTTGCTTCAGAGCCCGATATGCCTAAGAGCCGCCACCACACACACATCCTTGATTATAATCCAGTTCTTCCCCAAATGTTCACTGTGCTGGACAACCATCTCTGTTGTTATTCAGGATGATACACTCACAGTGTTTAGGACTGAGTGGTCTAGCAGCTTTCTCCTCTGGCCCCACCTCAGTGACATTGTCCCCATATTCTAGGTGAGGCCATGGGCTGTGGAGGGAGGGAAGGGGCGCCCAAGCTTGGGTCTTCTAGGGCTTCTTGCAAACCTTCAGTTAGAGACAATTCCAAGCTGTGCCCGCCTCATGGCTGTCAGGGAGTTGAACAGAGATGAGCAGGTAGGCTGTAACTGAACAGGACCTAAAGCACCTGAGGGAAGAGGTTAAACTGACCCTTTTAAGTGAAAAGAGCTGTGGTTAAAAAGCTGCAGGGCCAGGCGTGGTGGCACACACTTGTAATCCCAGTACTTGGGAGGCGGAGACTGGAGGATCCGGGTTTGCGGCCAGCCTCAGCTACTTAGTGAGGCCCTCTGCCACTTTGTGAGACCCGGTTTCAAAATAAAGTATAAAAAATAGGGCCAGGGGTGTAGCTTGGAGGTAGAACGCCCCTGGGTTCAATCCCCAGTACTGCAAAAAAAAAAAAAAAAAAAAAAAAAAAAGCTGCAGGGATGTCAGAAGGCTAAACCCCTGCAGGGCCTCACTTAGACCCCCTCCTGTGGGAAGGGGCAGACTCATTAAGGTGTGGGGCAAAAAAGACAACTGACCACTCCAAACAAACATATGCACGAGGAAAGAGGTGCCCAGAGGGAATATAAGGCTCACCACAAACCGTTTCCACTCCTGGAAACGGACCACATCAGACCCTCTCTCTGGAATGTAACTTCTTTGTTCCATATGCCATTTTCTGACTCCAAGAAGTGGCCCATTCCAGACATCTTTCTCTAGAACATACCCCCCACTTCTTTTTATCATGGACTTCTTTATGCTATGCCTTCACATCCCTAAATAAACCTCCTATATTCCCCCATTCGTTCTTTCCACATGAATTTCTCCCACTCTGAGAAGCAAGGACAGAGGAGAAATTATTACCTGGTAACAGCGTGTTTGTACGCACATACCCGCTGCCATTTTCGAGGGTAATGGTTTGTTTGTGCTGCCATTGTGAGGGTTGCATGTCTACACTTCAGTAGCATCAGAACAGCAGCCCAGCGTGAAGAGCCCAGTCTGAAGAGCTGCCCCCAGCCTGACACAGTTGCTGCCCAGGTCCAGCTGCCGCTGCTGAGGGTTCTTGGGGATCCCCCACTTCCTTGCAGGTCAGGAAGCACAGCACTGCATGGCCCCTCCCCTGCCAGGGAGCTGGCCTCCTGCATGAAGCCACTGGAATTTCAACAAGGAAGGGATGTAAAAGAGCAATGGGGTGCAGCGGCTGAGACCCGGGCAGGCTCCTCGCCTGGCTACTGGTGGGCATGGGAGGAAGCAGGGGCTGAGCTGGCCTCACCTCGCTGTCTACACTGTCAACTCCACAGGATGGGAATGGCACCTGCCACCTCACAGCTGACAGGGTGGAGCAACACAGCCTGAGAGCAGCGAGAATGGCTACATGTGATACACAGAGGCTTTGCAGAAAGGGTCGCACACAGGAGGGGCCTAGGCCTGCCTTCCTAAGAGTCTCCCTCCCTGCAAGTCTCCATCCCTAGAAATATGCTCTGGCGGTGCTCTGCCGGAGGTCTGAGCAAGACTTCACCGCCCCCCCCCCAGCCCACCCAGCACCAAGAAGGCACAAGGAGCAGCTGCACCACCTCCTCCGGTTCCCAGCTATGAGGAAGTCAGGTCACCTGCAAGCAGCGTGCCCTCAGGTGTGTGCGTTAAACTAACGTAACCAGGCAGCGAGCGCCTGCCACACTGGAGGGTGAGGAGAAGCTAGAACACCACTCAGGGTGCATGGCAACCTTGGCCCACACACTCCCTGGCCAGCAAGGCTGGCTAGAGAGGTTGAGCGAACTCCACAGAAGCTTCCAGGGTACCTGCCTGGACTTGTGTGGGCCCTGGTTTGACCTGACCATTTTCATATATGAAAATTATTTAGATGTGCAAAGTAGGCATACATCCATTGATAATTCAATATGTTATCATCACATAGCATTAAATTACCAAAAAGTAACTGGTTTCACTGATCATCTGGTCTGATTTGTCAGCCTCTGAAGCAACAGTTATGATCTGTACATTCGGTTCCTAATCCTGAACTTCTGCGCCACCAATGTTGGACAGTGTAACATCCTATCCATCTGAAATGAAAATGTGTTCCGCAGAGAAGGGGCCCATAGGGTCAAGAGACACAACGGAGACTGTGCAGGGGTCAGGATGCGAACACGTAGCTGAAGTCACAGGCTGCGGTAGGCCACCCTACGCAGTGAGGAAAGATGCCCGGAGGCATCGGTGGTCTGAGGGTGGGCATCTGGCCAGGGTCCAGGCCAAGACCACCCATCTGTGAGTGGACAGAGGGATGAGAGGTTCCTGGGGAGCTCGCAGGTGCTGAGGACCAAGCCCCCACTAAAGGCATTGGCTATCTACGGTCACCCTATAAGTAGACCCCAAAGGCCTGTGCTGAGGTGAACACTAGCTAGAGACAGCAATTCTGGCAGCTCTCCACCTTAAAGCTAGCAAGCTTGTCCAGGTGCCTTGGGCTAACAGTGAGAAGTGAGTGAAGAGGGGTCTGGCATCTGTGAAGCCCCCAGCCAATGAAGCTGCCCACGTGTGGCTTCACGTCCAATTGCTCAGTCACCACTAGTCCGACCCCAGACCGGATCATAAAAGTTATTGCTCCAGTGCCAAAAATATATCTGTTCCAGAATAGAAAAACAGACTTTCTAAGAAGTGAAACAGGTGTGTGGAAAGAATGGGAACATATCTTATTTGGACATGATAAGGCATACAGTCCCTTTCAGCAAGCCAAGGAGGGAGCTGTGTTTGTGAGCAGCTCTGAGCATGGTCAGGGTGCACGAAGGTACCCCTTGCTGCCTCCTCAGAACAGACCCGCAACAATACCCCGTGTCAGGTCGGGAGACAACCCACGAGTCTGAGGGACTTGCTGCAGGTTCACAGGCAATGGGCAGAGAAGGACTGTGGAGCCAGGCTTCCAGGCCCGGCATCACACCTGCTGCCCTCAGGAGGGTCTGGCTACAGGAGCGAGGCCTTTCTTTACATGGGAGGCTAACTTGAGACTTTACTGGGCTGCTGCTGCTTTTATCAATGACCACTGAGAAGTGCTTCTGTCTTTTCCACCACTCTGAGAAGGCCCAGGGAGACACATGGCCTGATCAGCCAGCCATTGCTCTCCACTTACTCCAAATCATCTGGGAACCTTTCAGAGGAAAGATAAACATGCTTTGGCTATCCGCTGCTGTATCGATTCTGAGTCCAGTCCTATCACGGCATAAAAGGCCAGAAGGGAGCTCCCTGGCACCCACTAGCAGGTGTCACACCAAGAAACATGTGTAGCTTCAGTTTATTGACAGGAGAAAGACAAGCAAAGAAAAACCACCAGGAGTTAGTATGGATCCACTAACTCTGGCCAGCACCCACATGGATACTGCATTCCAACCTCATCTGAGAACAGGACCCCACCCAGAAGCTGAGGGCTTGGCTCTGTGTCTCCTCTGCACCGTGTTTCTCAATGCTCAGACAGCCAGCTTTTCCCCTCTCTTTATAACACCAAACTATAGATAGTATCAGGGTCATCAGATTTATACTCTACGCTTTCAACTCCTGGACATCTTGGATTCTACCTCGCTTCCCTATTTCCCAACATAGTGTCTGTCCTCAGGGTCTGTCCCAGAGCAAGCACTCCACAAGTATCTATCAAGTAAAGGAAGGCATCGTATGAAAGAAAAATCAGAAAGTGCTACCTGCAAAACTATGCATCAGAGCTAACAAGAATCCAAGGGAGACATGTGAGGCCAGGAAGAAATCTTCTTCTATCCAGGACTTATGTCCCCCAAGAGTCTACATGAAAATTGACTTGTGAGATTGCCAGGCAGGGAAAGGAGGTCTCTGAAATACCATCTGAAACATGCCGAAGCTGGTAACCTGCAGCAAGGAGTGTGGGAGATGGAATCCAAACAACAAGGTTGGTGACTGGTGATGAGTCAAGTTAGGGGACTTGGGGAATGGAATTCAGTCGTCCACACCACTCTGATCACCTGGTCAGAATTCATGGAGTTCTCAGGACAACCCCCAACACACACACATACACACACCACCACCACCACCAGGGCTGCTGCCAGCCTGCTGCAGCGTGGAGACAGGAGGCCTGGCCTGGGGGTTCACACCTGCCCAGTGGTGAGACTCCAGAGCCTGTGCCTTCCTTTTCTTCCATCTGCACATGGAATAGATTAAAGACTTCCCTAGGCAGACAGCTCTCAGGCTCAGAGCCCCATGGCACAGAGGGCTGTGGGAGACACACTGGAGAGAGCCCATGAATACTGCAAATTGTGAGAGAGCACTGGGACAGGCGACAGAGGCAAATGCCCCACGCTTGACTGGCTACCCAAAATGTCAGCTGGCTTAATTGCACCAAGATTCTAGGTCAAAGAAGAATTTTCTTCTCATGTATATGTTTTGAAAGTGTTTCATGCTCACAAGTGAGCAGTCTCGACTGTCTTGAACTACCTAGGGGATTTGTTCTTTCAGTTGCTAGCAGAAAGCCAAGTTTTAAGACTTAAATTTTTCATGAGAAGTTTAGAAAAATGTAGGGGAACAAATACCTTCTGTTGGTCAAGGAAACGCTGGCTGCTGTCCACACAATGAGATTCTTAAAGGCCCAGCAAGAGGGCCTCAGAGCAATGAGTCATGGGGGAACCAGTGGCCCCTGAGGAAGAGGGACGCCTACGTACCTTACAGACATGCCGGAAGCACAGATGCTACAAGCAGGAGCAAGGACAGGGGGACACACCAGATGAGTCTCAGGAGAATATGGGACTCTCTCCCTGTCTGGAGAGGTGTTCCTGAGCCTGGACAGGAGTGCAGCAGTCCCGAATGTGGATTGCTGGAGGGCCGGTCCCCAGGCTGGGAGCTTTTCCCTGGGACCTGATCCAGAGCCTCCACTGCTGGCCTTTGCCCTCCTCAAGAAGTCACCAAATCAAAATCAGAAAAGCCTGATCTACACAAACCAGAGTGTTGATGTCTCAACTGACCCCAGGGGTGGGTGGGCAGCATGCCACATGATGATGAATGGATGGATGGATGATAGAATTGAAGGATGGATGAATGATAGGTGGAAGAAAGTATGGGTGGACAACAGATGGAGGATGGATGGATGGATGGATGGATGGATGGATGGAAAGATAAAAGAATGGAAGAATGAATGGATGGAAGGAAGGATGATGGATGGAAGGAAAGCTAAAAGATAGAATAGCAGGATGGATGGATGGAAGGAAGGATGAATGATGATGGATGGAAGGATGGGTGGACAATGGGTGGATGATGGATGAAGAATGGATGGATGGATGGATGGATGATAGCTAGATGATGGATGGGTGGAAGGAAGGATGGAAGGATAGATGAATGATGGATAGAAGGAAGGATGGGTAGACAATGGATGGATGGTGAGTGGATGGATGGATGGATGGATGGATGGATGGATGGATGGATGAATGGATGATGGAAGCATGGGTGGATGATGGATGAGTGATGGATGGATGGATGGATGGATGGATGGATGGATGGATCATGGATGGAAAGATGAATGGATGATGGCTAGATGATGAATGGGTGGAAGGAAGAATGGAAAAATGGATGGATGATTGATGGAAGGAAGGATGGGTGGACAATGGATGGATGATGAGTGGATGGATGGATGGATGGATGGATGATGGATGGATGATGGATGGGTGGATGATGGATGGATAGATGATGGATAGATGGATGGATGGATGGATGAGTGGATGGATGGATGGATGATAGATAGACAATGGATGGAAGGAAGGAAGGATGGAAGGATGATGGACAATGATGGATGGAAGGATGATTGGATGGATGAAAGGAAGGATGGATTATAGGTGATGGATGGAAGGAACACCCTCTCATTCTTCCTCTCTGTGCATGTTGATCACAAACATTGCTAAGCTGCTTTTCATGACAAAGGCAAGGTCTCTTTCCCCAACCACAATCCAAATGATACCTTAGAACATCACTAGCAGTCAGATGATTCAGAATATCACTAGCAAATAATTATGAGATGCCACCAATTTAGTTGAGGTCTATTCAAAACACCAAAGAGTATCACTCAAGTAAATCATATTTCTTCTTATAAAATGATGCCACTAAACTCCATAAATATTCACTAAGTAAATAGTAAGATGTCATTCTGAAACCACCAGCACAGTCAGTTCAAGAGAAAAACATTGAGTATTACTCTGAACTCTGAGTTACCTGCGTCCCTTCTTGTAGCTCTGAGCAGAGGCTCCCGAAGGCGCCTCGTCCACACAGACACGTAAGTGAACTTGTACACTGATTTTTAGTTGGGTCATAGTGAGGCTCTGTGTGGGCATGCAAGGAGCTGTCCTCCTTGAGAATTAAAGTCCAGTCTTCAATTTAGGATAAACCCTGTCGGACTTGCCTGGTGAACACGCTGGGACAGGACCATCCTAGATGGAGGCTGGCTCACAGGGAGCAAGACCTGTGTCTAACCAAAGATGAGTTCTGGCCTGGAAACTTCAGAAGCAGTTCCCATGGGGGGGTGGGGCCAACCCCCACAGTCCCTGGAACAAACCCAGCCTCATGGGGGCCACACACCCAGCCCCGTGGGGCCACAGGGCCCACTGAGGCCTCCGGTATCATCATTCTGATGAGAGGTTAAACTGTACCCAGAGCCACCTCACAGAGGAAACCTGTGGTCCTGTGGGGTGGACAGGTAAGAGCTGCTGGTCACCCTGCCCAGTGATCCCACGCCACCCTGTGGGGACCGAGGAGACTCAGCCCTCACGGAAGGGAATTTCTAGTGCCCCCACCTATCATCTCCCCCTTCCTGGGACAATCTGTGATCTGCCGGCCAACAGAGGCTCCAAGGTCTGTATGTGTGGCCAAGCCAGCCCCCCCCCAAGACGCAGACCCACTCCCACATCCCCTCCACCCTCCTGCTGGCAACAGCCGCAGCTCAGGGAACCAGGTCTCAGCCCATTCGGCACAGATGGGACTCCAGCCCTGCCTTCCCTTCTTGCCAAGGTTTTCAGAAATTCCTTGTGGGAAATCAGAGTCAGTCGGTCAGTTGAGAGTGTTTCCTGTGGACTCTGAGATGGGGCTCAGCTGTGTGACCCGAGCTGGTTCTTAGGCTGTCGTCCTTCAGGTTGATGGCCAGGGAGGGACAAGCACTGTGACTGGCCCAGATGCCATCAGGAAGGCACACCAGTGTCCATGTTGAGACAGTCTCCTCCCTGAGCTCCCCAGCACCCCAGACCCCTCTCCCTGGAGCATCCAGGAGGCACAGCAGGGCCCAGAGTGGACCCACACTGCAGCACAGAACATCAACAGCACTGCTAATAAGTCCATCAGGGCGGAAGGGTATGGGGTGACCGGCCTCAGGGTCTGCAGAAGACAGTGACGCATCTGAACAAGGAGGTACAGTCCCTCTTCACTTAACAAGGGGGCATCTTCTGGGGACTGCATCAGGCCTCCACACGGCCATGAAGCACTGGAGTGATGCACTTCCCGTGGCCCTGGAGTTGACAAAGTGGCTGCAGAGCCAGCAGCACGCACTTCCCAGTGGGCTGAATCAGCAGGAACAGCTATTGCAGTAGAGGAGAGGCAAGCACAAGACCACGTGAGACAGTGAGTCACTCCCTCAGCATCATGCGCATCACGCGCATCACGCGCACCACACGTGTGTGCCGTGTCCTCGCCATGCTCAGGGGCTTGCTCACACCAGCGCCCCTGCAAGTTGCCACAGTTACCAGGTCACTGAGGTGGTAGGAATGTCCCGCCTTCGGTATGATCTTATGAGACCCACTGGAAGTGTGGTCCATCCTTTACAAACATCCTTGCCTGCTGCCCCAGAACCTCCTCGACAGGGGTCTCAACTGTGACTCAGTGCAGCCACTCTTCCTGCAGACAAAGCCCTTAACATTCAAATCTGGCAGCACCAGGGCCTGTTTAAATATCCCCTGGGGCTCCCATCCTCAGAGGGCAACAGTGACTCAGCCTGCCCAGGATGCCTCAAGAGGACACCAGTGTCCCCTTCCTGTCCCTACTGCCTCTCCTGTACCCTTGCAGAACCCAGGACACTCCCTTCCTGTGCTGGTGCCCCACTCCTCTTTGTCTGGGTACCTCGCCGTCACCCTGGAGACTCACTAAACTCCACCTCTAAGCAGCATCCCCCACCCCAGTGAGCCCGCTGTGCCTCCCAGGCCCTCCCCACACTAGCTTTCCCACCAATGCCCACAATCCTGGCCACATAGTACATCTGCCATCTCCCTCTGTGACGGTGGCCACTGGGAGATGCCGTCACCTTGTGTGGGACGCAGATGCAAATAAATATCGAAATTTCACAGGCTACAATACAGGAGCAGGTGTTGAGTGAGGGAGCAGAAAGGGAGATGGGCATGGCTGGGCCCCAGTGCCCTCACCACCAGAGGGGCATGGCCAGGCCCCACAGCTGCAACATGGCATGGTCCTGCAGCTGAGGCTCTGCACCAACTGGGAGGTCTGAGGCAGCAGCCCCAGCCACTGTCCCAGCCACCCCCAGTCCCCTGCAGGAAACCGCACTGAGTCTCCAGGTGCTGGGACCCAGAGAGAGCTGGCAGGTAACCCTCCTGTCCCCCAGGCCTGGCCAGCACCTGCTGTGCCCTGCAGGCCATCAGCTTCTCTGTTTGATGACTGACTGACACAGAACCACCAGGTTGGGCCTGGCGTGGTGGCGCACGCTTGCAATCCCAGTACTTGGGAGGCGGAGACTGGAGGATCCCAGGTTCACGGCCAGCCTCAGCTATTTAGTGAGGCCCTCCACAACTTCATGAGACCCAGTTTCAAAATAAAGTATAAAAAAATAGGACCGGGGGTGTAGCTCGGAGGTAAAACGCCCCTGGGTTCAATCCCCGGTACTGCAAAAAAAAAAAAAAAAACCACCAGGTTTGATGAGATGTCAACACCAGCCAGTTCCAGCCACACCTGTGGTCCTGAGTGGGAGTGTGGGGGGGGGGCTGCCTGCCATCTGGAGACTCTGGGGGGGCACGTGTCATGGGTCCCGCCAGTGCAGGCTCCACATGGCCTCCCGTGCCTGGACCCTGCAAGGCCACAAAGGACTTGGCCCTGGGGCGCCCGGAGCCTTCTCTTTGGGCTCCTCTGCTCTCCTGCTTTGGTGTCTTCATCCTCAAGTTCACACTTTCCCCTGGAAGTGGGGTGAGGATTCTGGAAGAAGGGACTTGGCAGAATATCGATGTATGGTTTTCATTTGAATTTACGTGCGCCTCTCTGGAGCCACCCCAGTGTAATTTTTGAATAAAAACATTAAGATCATTGGACTGATTATAAATGTTCCTTCTGTTGTTTTGGCATCCAGCAGCCTTTTGGGGAAAATAATGTTGAATTTGGCCTAAGAGAACCACAAAGTTCATAACCAGGGCGCGCACAGGCAGAGGCCCCGGCCGAACTGCTGCTGATCAGGGCAGACAGCTAGGCAGCAAGGCCTTCCTGAGGGCTAGGGGAGCCTCCTGAGGATTGGGGGAGCCTCCTGAGGGCCGGGGGGAACCTCCTGAGGGTTGGGGGAGCCTCCTGAGGGTTGGGGGAGCCTCTTGAGGGTTAGGGGAGCCTCCTGAGGGCCGGGGGAACCTCCTG